>JAXDDX010000354.1:0-52500 GCA_034670405.1 Hoplostethus atlanticus | reverse complement strand
CACCACGCTGTACTACACCATATCATCACATCACATCCCGTCACTGTTGCCAACCTAGCAGCTGTGACTTGTCAGATCCTCCTCAACAGCGACTAGCATCACACCTAGCTACGTTTGGGACCGCGGAGAACAACGTCCACGTGTTGCCACAAATCATCTGGATCTGATGTCGCCGTCGACCATCTCTCTCTCTCTCTCTCTCCTCGCAATATAGCAATATACTTGTTTGCTAATTGCCACATGATGTCATCATCTGGCGACTTCTAGTGACTTTCTGAGCAGCTCAAATCTCCCTTAGTTGGAGGAGAGTTGGTAACGGCGCCGCCACGCCCGACAGAGGAGGGGAAACCAGCCTTTCTTTTCACCCCCTTTTACATATTTTTCTCCCTCGACATCTAAATCGGATCAACTCAACTCTCTAAGCAGCTTAAAGGAGCGAAAGAATTCACCGCCACCGGCTTGATGAACACAACGGGTAGGAGGCTGGCTGAGACCCTCTGGGGATTATGGGAGGAATTCAAATTTCCCAGCTTCCTTAAACGCCCGTCAGACCGCGGCAGGAGAGACGACTTTTGAAGACGTGGAGAAAAAGGAGGGATGTGTCGCATACTTGCTCCGGGTTTGATTGATTAATCCGTTAGAGGTTTTTAACGTCACCTCCAAATCCCTCCAAGAGGAAAGTCAACTACGAAACTACGAGAGAGAGAGAGAGAGAGAGAGAGAGAGAGAGAGAGAGAGAGAGAGAGAGAGAGAGAGAGAGAGAGAGAGAGAGAGAGAGAGAGAGAGAGAAGAGAGAGAGAGAAGAGAAAGAGAGAGGCCGAATCCAATTTCTCATTTTCACCCCTACGGCTTCGGCTTGGCCCTCGGAACAGAGTCACAAGGGGTAGTGGTAGAAATCTCTCCCTAAGAAATGGGACAACCCTTCAAGACCCTGATACGTCATCGATGACGTTTACGTAAACAGACGCGACAAGTTTCTTACGAGCAGGACTGTCATGCACAAATCAGCCTAAAAACAATGTTGTAACATTAGCTAGCTAGCTAGAGACATCAGCATACTAGCGATTTTTTGTTATGCATGTTATAAATAAAAGGTCTATAATACATTGAAACGACATTAAACTAAGATAATACCACGGTTAGAATATTTTTTAAATCTTTATTAACGAAGAAAATACTACATTTGTTGTTTCCTTTTGTTGCTTGTGCGGCGTTCACCACCATCTTGCCGATGATTCGCATAACACTCGGTTTTGAGTCTCCGTTTGGAGGGCCATGTAGCCCTAGCACTTCGCCCTACCCCTCCATCCCAACAAGAATCGGGACACCCCTACCCCTACAGGTGAACGCACAAAACAGAGGGGAAGGGCTAAGGGGAGAATTGGGATTGGGCCAGAGAGAGAGACTAACATGTTACATGTGAGAGGAATTTAGAGAGAACTAGATCTAGATAGAGAGGTGTAGAGGGCTTTCAGGTGATGTAGCCCCGCCCCCTCTGGCGGCCATCTTGGAGGTCCTCAGCTCTGAACAGCTGATTGTGTTTCTGTCTCAACAGAATTGAATCTTCATGGTTAATTTCTGTCTGTTTCTACTGAACTGATCATTTCATCACTGATCCATCTGATTGATTTAGTGTTTAGATCATGTAGCTTGTTAGCTAGCTAACCATAGCATCTGGTCAGCTAACCATCACTGTCTTGTTGTTAACACATCTGGTTAGCACACTAGCTAACGTATCTAGTAGAAGCTAGCGTTAGCAATGTCTAGTAGTCCCATGTTAACAGTAACTAAACTAGCCTGCTGGCTAGTTAGCTAGCTAACATATCTAGTAGAAGCTAGCGTTAGCAGTGGCTAGTAGTCCCATGTTAACAGTAACTAGTTAGCTAGCTACCAGTTTGTTCAGGTTAACTAGCTGACTCTTCTCCAGCTCCAACTCAGAGTGTTTTGGAGTAGAGACTAGGGCTAAAGACAAGACAGTTTACTGAGTCACAGTAACCTACATTTGGAGACAAATCTACCTGATCACACTGATCACTTTTACTGAGAACGTTACTGGATGATCTACAGACACACCACAACAAGCTGGTTCAGACAGTCAACTGGTTCTACTGACACATTACTACTAACAGACAGAGAGAGCTAGATATAAATAGATATAGTATATAGTATATTGTATATCGAGTGAGAGAAGGAAAGGAGAAAGGCAGAGAGGTGTAGATACAGAGAGTCTAGGGCTGTTGATGATCTGCCCCTGAGGAGGGGGAGGAGCCTGTTGCCACCACAACAGAATGATTGACATGGAGGGTCCTGAGAGAGGAAGCTGTGTTCAGGCTTCACCCTGGACAGCCCTGAAGTCGGGTCCTTTCTTCTTTCATTTCCTTTGTTTTAACGTTGGAGCGATGTGTCACTGTGGTTGATCTGACAACTTCCTGTCTCACACACACACACACACACACAGGGAGAGAGAGGCGGAGTGTGTAGCTGTGTAAACCAGCTAGGCTTTATCTTACAGAGACAAATGTAGATACTGCAGCCTGAGAGAGAGAGAGAGACTAAAAGAGAGAGAGAGACTAAAAGAGAGACTAAGACTGGACTAAAGGATAAAGACTGATAGAGACAAAAGGGGGAGAATTAGAGAGACTAAGAGAGAGAACGACTCACTCAGTGGAAAGGAAGGAAAAGCTAACTCATCCCCCTCTTTCGTCGCACTCTAGCCTTACAGAAAGGAGAGAGAGAAACAAACAGGTGTGTTGTTCTCCTCCTCCTCTTTCTGCTCCTCCTCTTCCTCCTCCTCTCGGTGGGCGTGGCCTGGCTCCTGAGGGACTCTTGAAAGCAGCCGGTCGCCGCCTCCTCCCCTCTCAGAGAGAAACAAAACCTGTCAGCAGCACTCCTCTGCTCTTCTTCTTCTTCCTCTGCTCCTCTTCTTCCTCTTCTTCTCCTCCTCCTCCTCCTCCTCGGCATTGGGAGCAGGAGTCAGGATGATGGAGGAGGTGTCCATCACGGTGGCGTACGACGCCCACGTCACCGGCCGGCCGGGCGAGGAGGACGCCCTGGCTCGCCTGGTCGCCCACTCAAGACCTCCCAGAGCTCCGAGACCGGTGGTAGGTCTGCACAGACAGCCTTCATCCCTCCTTTCTCTCTCTCTTTCTCTCTCTCTTTCTCTCTCTCTTTCTTTCTTTCTTTCTCTCTCTCTTTCTTTCTTTCTTTCTTTCTTTCTCTCTTTCTTTCTCTCTTCATTGTGTGTTTTTGAGGTGATTTTAGTTCCTTTCTCCTGTTATTCTGAGAGATGTTTCATTAAAGAACATCAAAAGTATTTCCGTCTCTCTCTCCCTCTCTCTCTCTCTCTCTCTCTCTGTCTCTCTCTCTCTCTCTGTCTCTCCCTCTCTCTCTCTCTCTCTCTCTCTCCCTCTCTCTCTCTCTCTCTCTCTCTCTCTGTCTCTCTCTCTCTCTCTGTCTCTCCCTCTCTCTCTCTCTCTCTGTCTCTCTCTCTCTCTCTCTCTCTCTCTCTCTCTCTCTCTTTCTCTCTCTCTCTCTCTCTGTCTCTCTCTCTCTCTCTCTCTCTCTCTCTCTCTCTCTCTTTCTCTCTCTCCTATGTAATTGTATTGAGAGACATTCCTAGCTATTACTGTTGACCGTGTTTCCTGGAGATTTTAGATAGATTAAATGGAAAGAGCGTGTGTGTGTGTGTGTGTGTGTGTGTGTGTGTGTGTGTGTGTAAGGGAATATAAGGTGTTTGGCATTTTTAGTGAGATGTCTCATAAAAGTCTGTCTCTCCGTCGTTCAGTTCTCTCTCTCTCTCTGTCTGATCTCTCTTCCTCATCCATTCTCTCCATCGCAACAATCTGCAGTTTGTACCGAAGTTACAAGTTTCCTGCCATGCAGAAGATGGTGTAGAGATGTGTGTGTGTGTGTGTGTGTGTGTGTGTGTGTGTGTGTGTGCGCGCCTCATGGGTAATTGAGTTCCATGTCCTAGTTTTTCCTCAGATGTCCAGTTGTGTCTTTCCTTATTTCAATATTCAAACTCCTCCTGGCTGAAACCTTATGTAAGACCACAGTCCTCCCTGTGCACACACACACACACACACACTCTCACTCACACACACACACACACACCCTGTTTCTGGTATTGCAATACCCGTTACACCAGTGATCCAGGTCTGGAGGGATTCAGGTCAGGAATCTAAAAGTGGGCCTGGTACCATGTGAATCAAAATGACCTCTGACCTTTTAAATGCGTATTAGAGGTGTATTCTAGACAGGGAGTCAAATGGGCCAGTACAGCAGAATGTACCATTCGGTGGTTTTCAGTGTTTAAGGAAAACAACATGAACATTTTAGTTCATGGGAAACGCTCTGATGTTAGTGATGTTAGTGATGTTAGTGAGTTTTAGTGAGTTTTAGTGAGTTTAGTGATGTTAGTGAGTTTAGTCGAGTTTAGTGATGTTAGTGAGTTTAGTGATGTTAGTGATGTTAGTGATGTTAGTGATGTTAGTGAGTTTAGTGATGTTAGTGAGTTTAGTGATGTTAGTGATGTTAGTGAGTTTAGTGAGGTTAGTGAGTTTAGTGATGTTAGTGAGTTTTAGTGAGGTTAGTGAGGTTAGTGAGTTAGTGATGTTAGTGAGTTTAGTGATGTTAGTGATGTTAGTTGATGTTAGTGATGTTAGTGAGTTTAGGTGATGTTAGTGAGTTTAGTGAGTTTAGTGAGGGTTAGTGAGTTTAGTGATGTTTAGTGAGTTTAGTGATGTTAGTGAGTTTAGTGAGTTTAGTGATGTTAGTGAGTTTAGTGAGTTTAGTGATGTTAGTGATGTAGTGAGTTTAGTGGAGGTTAGTGAGTTTAGTGATGTTAGTGATGTTAGTTTGAGTTTAGTGATGTTAGTGAGTTTAGTGATGTTAGTGAGTTTAGTGAGTTAGTGATGTTTAGTGAGGTTAGTGATGTTAGTGATGTTAGTGAGTTTAGTGATGTTAGTGAGTTTAGCTGCCGTCAGTGTTGAGTGTGTTGAGGAATCGGTTGCGTTACACTCGGTAGTGTTTGTGTGTTCTGGGGGTGTTGGAGCAGCAGGTTGCGTAACGCTCTAATCAGCAACCAGGCTGGAGGCGACTTGTGGTTTTAAGGTGGAACAGTTTATTATATTAGATTTGTGTTTTACAGGAACTTTCCTGTTGAAGTCTTCTATATTGTGGTGTAGTGACCTTTGACCTGAGGACTCAGTGTCCTTGAGCAAGGCACTGCATCCCTCCCAGCTCCAGGGTGAGGTGGATACCTGAGGAATGAGAAGAGATTAAAGAGGCGTTAAGTAATCCAGGACGTGTATCGCTGTATTGAAACACAAGTAGATGATTTGAACACGTATAACAAAATAACCGAAAACACAGAGGAGAAGAAATGCATGAAAAGATGTTCTGAAAGTAGATTGCAACATGCATGCAGGGCGTCGGTTTCCCTCTGCAGCACGGAGCAGGAAATACTGAATACTGAAGCCCCGCCTTCTTCTAATGACCTGTAATACAGAAAACACCAGCTGAAGATCACTGAAGATCACTGAAGAGGGTTAGTCAACCTGACTCCGTTTATTATGGAGGACTAGCATGGAACATATGATAGGAGATACAGTGGTGGTCATACAGAGAGACTGGTGGTTTAGATACTGGAGGAGGTGAGAGAGAGAGAGAGAGAGAGAGAGAGAGAGGAGAGAGAGAGAGAGAGAGAGAGAGAGAGAGAGAGAGAGAGAGAGAGAGAGAGAGAGAGAGAGAGAGAGAGAGAGAGAGACGGGTTGAGGGAAAATGTGGAGGGTTTTTGATTTTTACCAATGCTGACAAGCTCGTCACGGTAAATCTGGAGGTGTGTGGAACCTTGTGACACAGACACACACACACACAGAGGGAAGTTGGACCTTCTCATGTCTGTTGTTCAGGAAACGGTTTTCTTCACCTGGTTGGTGTCCTGCTTCCATCCTTATTGCAGGATGTTCTTATATTATCTATTATTATAGATCATATATCGGGTTGGTATTGGCTCACCAAGACTTTTATTGTGTTAAAACTTCTTAGTTCTTCTGTATCAGTGGTTAATGTCACTCCTGGCATCATCGACCTCCATGTACAATCAACCAGAACTTTATTATGTAGTGAAACAGCCTTCAGACACATTCAGACACAACACACACACACACACACACACACCAGTCCCAGAGGAGGGGTCATGTGACTGGGACTGACCTGTAATCCCCAGCCTTAACAGTGGGCGCTATGGCAACGCCACACACTCCACTCAGGAGAGATAACATTACCACCCACCTGAGACACACACACACACACACACAC
Source organism: Hoplostethus atlanticus (assembly GCA_034670405.1). Lineage (NCBI taxonomy): Eukaryota > Metazoa > Chordata > Actinopteri > Trachichthyiformes > Trachichthyidae > Hoplostethus > Hoplostethus atlanticus. Next base: position 46,179 of record JAXDDX010000354.1, on the reverse strand, counting down.
ACACAGATCCAGCTCAATGGCCTGCAGTGTGTGTGTTCAGCCGGTCGTAGACTGTGTGTCACGTTTCACTGCTGTTGGCTGAAAACCACCTCGATGCTGTTCTGCTGTTTTTTCATTTCCTGACTTGAAATGAAAGTTTCCGTCTTCATTTATGTGTCGAGTGAATTTCTTGCTCAGACTTCCACTGTTGAGTTTCAAACTGACTCAACGTCACTCAGAACGTCAGTTTTTTTTTTCTTCCACTCCTGAAAAACTGTCTTTTTGCAGATCTGTGTTAAGGTGCATCAGTGTTGAGGTACCGTACAGCTGTCACCTTACCTGTACCGAGCAAGTCGCATCGCCTGTTAGTCTCTGAGATTTAAAGGTGTTGGAGAGGCTTCAGTGAGTCCAGCTCCCATCACTGAGAGGTCACAGGTTCAAGTCCCACCAACAGCAAGACGCTGAGGAGTTGTTGTACACATAAAGATATATCCTGTATGTTCAGGTATCTGTGGGTCATGTTGTTTCTTTCCTCGTGTGCTGGAAGTTTTAATTCAGAATGATGTCGCCCCCAGTTTACCTCAGGCTCCGTCACCAGGCTCAACGCTCACATGTGGGAGATGGAGGCCGTACAGCAGCAGAGGATGGAGGTGTGGGTTTCTGTCAGGTTCACATTCAGAGCTGACAGGTTCTCTGGTCTGAAGTGTCTTCCATGATCATTGTAGTGTTAAAGGTGCTGTGACCTCTGACCCTTCACCTGCTTACTGCTGGCTGCTTGTAATGTTGGTGGTCTAGAAACTGAAGCTGCTGTAAGCCGGTGGCTCCATCCTAGAGCTAGAGGTGGAGCTGGAGGTGGAGCTGGAGGTGGAGGTCTGGTTCAGGCATCATTTATCAGTATTTGTCTGGTTTGAATTTCAGGTTCGTGTTTCAGATTTCTACTTGTATTAACCTTTAAGGGATATCTGTTGAACAGGCTGATGAGGTGACGACCGTCTCAACAAGCTGTCACAGAAGAATGTGTCTCTTTTTGTTGATATTGATGATTGATTTTGATCACTGATGACTGAAAGGTATTGACGGTGGTCATATCCAACCCGTTAACGTGTAGGCCCTATCGCTATTAAGACCACCGCTCAGAAAGAAGACGACGCCACGGTGAGATGAAGAGAGACTCAGAGCTTCGCTGTGTTTTGTTTCCAGGTTCCAACCAAGAAGCTGAAGAAGTTTGAGAAGGAGTACCAGACGCTGAGAGAGAGCCAGCTGCAGCAGGAAGACCCCATCAACCGATACCAGGTAGGCTGCTGGGTGATGTTGTGGGTCAGTAGAATAAAATAGAAGAACTTCTGCAACTGTGATGTATCAAGAGAGACCAGGTCTGTCAGGGTGCCTGTCCAGGTCTTCCTTTCCCGGTGTCTCTCTCCGGATCCTGTAAGAGCGAAGAACTATATTATTTAAATATTATTTTTAATAAATATTTGTATTTCTTTTCCTAGTTCTTTGCTCTTACAGGATCCGTCACAGGAACCCTGTCAGGGCTCTGTGGTTCTGACCTTTGACCTCCTTGCTGTTTGTAATGTTGGTGATCTGGGAATTGAAGCTTATTGGACGTTTGACCTCCCTGGACGTCAACCTGCATAAGAGAGGCAGTTCAACTGTAAATGTGTGTGAAAGGCTGAATAACGCTGCATTCAGGTCATATGGAGAAGACAGGAAATACGAGCTTCCTACTAGAAGGTACTGTTCTCAGCTTTCAGATGGTAAATATTATTTGGGAACTCGGGGTTTACTGATTGACCCTGATTTCTCCGACTTCCTGAGAGAATGATCGATTAATTTGAAATAAAACCAACTAAATGAACCTTTTTCATCAAGTCATTTGTGTTCGGACCTTCAGACCAGAACCCATTTGGTTAAAAGGTTTTGTCCCATCTGAGAGGTTTTGTTGTAACAGTGGAGAAAGTGAAACCTCTGATCACTAACTATCACTAACCTCTAGTGAATGAAGTACTAGTTGAACTGTTCCTCCCCTGGAACCCTCAGGACCCATGGAGGTCCCTGAACCCCAGTTTGGTCTCCTACCACTCTTCATGACTCTAGAGCCTCTTGTCTTGAAACTGAAGGAAAGCTCTTGGTTCTGTGATGTTTCTAATTATAGCTGTTGAATTAGTTCAGTTTAATATTTATATATTTTGGTTTTGTGTCAGACCACCTTGTTAATATTCCTCATACCGTTCTGGCCTTTCATGTGCAGCGCTGACTTTCATCATCTGGTTTCTAACATGAATGTCAGTAGAGTTGATGCTGCCTGCTGACAGCGTCTTTATGTGTCTGACAGACGGAAACCAGACGAGAGACGAGATATTTAGGGAGTCAGGCGAGCTGAAACTGTCAGGAGAGCTTTGGAAATCTGTTAACAGGTTTTCTCATCAAGGAATAATATTATTTATGTAAGTTAGAAGTGTTTCACAAGAAGCTAGTTAGAAGAAAATTAGAAAAACAATAGAAAATAGAAATAGCAATAGAAAAACTAGCATAAAATAAGAGCATAATAATAATAATAAATAAATGATTTGTTTCTGTGACGTGTTGGTGAAGCTTTTACTGCAGACAGGGGAAAGGGTTTTACAGAGCAGGAGGAAGGAAAGAGATGTTTAGTTGATCTGGTACTTTCATACTTGAGGGTTTGTTGGATCAGGAACCTCGTTGGTCTGGTTTCCCCTGATCTCAAATACAACAAATCAGATTTAGGAGTTCAAGACACTTTAACACAAAGAGGTAAGAAGAAGAACAAGAGGAAGGAAGGGAAGGAAAGAAAAATATAAGAGCAGATATAAATATATCTATTTATCTATATATAGATATATAGATATAGTTGTAGTTTACTTTCCTGTATGTTTGTAGGTTTATGTTCAGATTGTTGTGCTGGTTGTACTTCTTCTTTTCTGTCATCATGGTGTATATAAATACAAGTGAGTAAAGGAAGGAAGTGAGAGTGAATGAGTTGGACTGTGGGCTGGGAAGTGACGGAGAGAAGAGGGAAGCTCCTGTCAGGATCATGAGTTGAGGTTGAGTCTGTCCTGGTAGCGGCTGGACGGCAGGACGTTGTTCTGACAGCCCACACTGACCACGAGGTAAGCTGCTTCTGTTCCAATGTGGCTTTTATTGTGAAGGATTTTTATAGGTTCTAATATGTATGGCATCGAGTGTGTGTGGGCCTACATGCAGCAGGTTTAAAGCTTGGTGTAACTCCACTAAGGTGTTTGAATTTAAAGACATATAGGAATGCTTCCGTCTCTCTAGCGCCCCCTCCCTGACTGAAACACTGGATCACCCTGTTCCTGGTGTCGGTCAGTGGTGGGAAATCTTCTCAGCACAGGAAGTGAAACTAGTTAGATCTCTTCCTCCCTTGTCCCTTTGGTTTCCTTTGGTATGAAGCATCACAGACTGGTTAACTGGCGTCACCGCACAGGATTCTGGGTGTTGAAGTTCAGATTTTTCTTATAATAGCAGCTGACCTCCCCGTCTCCATCTTGGATGTGAGCGTTACAGTTTAACACGTCGTGGCGACCAGACGTCGTTCCTCCTAGTTGAATTTGTTCTTCCTGTGGTTGTAACGAGGTAGACAGTTTGGCTTTTATTTTTTTATTCCATTATTTTGAATTTCTGTCCACCAGAGTTTGAACAAAAAGGAATTAAGAGCACACCATGTGACTGTGTGTGTGTGTGTGTGTGTGTGTGTGGTTAGTAAGGGTAGAAGGGATCATCGTCACAGCCACAGCTTATTAGGGTCAGGTGACCCCTCGTTGTCGCCGTGACAACCGTGTCGTCATGTGAGGCTGTTTACAGACTAGTAGTCATGAGACCATGCTAATGGTTGACAATGGGGACTTTAACAGTAGTGTGTGTGTGTGTGTTTGTGTGTGTGTGTGTGTGTGTTCAGAAGGGAAGGTGTTCTTCGTCTTCTTGCCCCTCCCAGATCAAACTGCACTCAGAGTAAATCCTCACAAATCATTTCCTCAAAACAAGTTGTACAGAAACCAAGTGGTCTTCACTTGATCACAGAAAACCATCAGACCGCCGAGTCATGTATTAATACCCTGGAGGGGAGAAGAAGAAATACACTAAGGTAGAAATACACTAAGGTAGAAATACACTAGGGTAGAAATACACTAAGGTAGAAATACACTAGGGTAGAAATACACTAGGGTAGAAATACACTAAGGTAGAAATACACTAGGGTAGAAATACACTAAGGTAGAAATACACTAGGGTAGAAATACACTAGGGTAGAAATACACTAGGGTATAAATACACTAAGGTAGAAATACACTAGGGTAGAAATACACTAGGGTAGAAATACACTAGGGTAGAAATACACTAAGGTAGAAATACACTAGGGTAGAAATACACTAAGGTAGAAATACACTAGGGTAGAAATACACTAAGGTAAAAATACACTAGGGTAGAAATACACTAAGGTAAAAATACACTAGGGTAGAAATACACTAAGGTAGAAATACACTAGGGTAGAAATACACTAGGGTAGAAATACACTAAGGTAGAAATACACTAGGGTAGAAATACACTAAGGTAGAAATACACTAGGGTAGAAATACATTAGGGTATAAATACACTAAGGTAGAAATACACTAGGGTAGAAATACACTAGGGTAGAAATACATTAGGGTAGAAATACACTAGGGTATAAATACACTAGGGTATAAATACACTAGGGTAAAAATACACTAGGGTAGAAATACATTAGGGTAGAAATACACTAAGGTAGAAATACACTAGGGTAGAAATACACTAGGGTAGAAATACATTAGGGTAGAAATACACTAGGGTATAAATACACTAGGGTATAAATACACTAAGGTAAAAATACACTAGGGTAGAAATACATTAGGGTATAAATACACTAAGGTAGAAATACACTAGGGTAGAAATACATTAGGGTAGAAATACACTAGGGTATAAATACACTAGGGTATAAATACACTAAGGTAAAAATACACTAGGGTAGAAATACACTAGGGTAGAAATACACTAGGGTAAAAATACACTAGGGTAGAAATACACTAAGGTAAAAATACACTAGGGTAGAAATACACTAGGGTAGAAATACACTAAGGTAAAAATACACTAGAGTAGAAATACACTAGGGTAGAAATACACTAGTAGGGTAGAAATACACTAAGTTAGAAATACACTAGGGTAGAAATACACTAAGGTAAAAATACACTAGGGTAGAAATACACTAGGGTAGAAATACACTAGGGTAAAAATACACTAGGGTAGAAATACACTAGGGTAAAAATACACTATGGTATAAATACACTAAGGTATAAATACACTAGGGTAGAAATACACTAAGGTAAAAATACACTAGGGTAGAAATACACTAGGGTAGAAATACACTAAGGTATAAATACACTAGAGTAGAAATACACTAGGGTAGAAATACACTAGTAGGGTAGAAATACACTAAGTTAGAAATACACTAGGGTAGAAATACACTAAGGTAGAAATACACTAGGGTAGAAATACACTAGGGTATAAATACACTAAGGTAGAAATACACTAGGGTAGAAATACACTAGGGTAGAAATACACTAAGGTAGAAATACACTAGGGTAGAAATACACTAGGGTAGAAATACACTAAGGTAGAAATACACTAGGGTAGAAATACACTAAGGTAGAAATACACTAGGGTAGAAATACACTAAGGTAGAAATACACTAGGGTAGAAATACACTAGGGTAGAAATACACTAAGGTAGAAATACACTAGGGTAGAAATACACTAGGGTAGAAATACACTAGGGTATAAATACACTAAGGTAGAAATACACTAGGGTAGAAATACACTAGGGTAGAAATACACTAAGGTAAAAATACACTAGGGTAGAAATACACTAAGGTAAAAATACACTAGGGTAGAAATACACTAGGGTAGAAATACACTAAGGTAAAAATACACTAGGGTAGAAATACACTAAGGTAGAAATACACTAGGGTAGAAATACACTAGGGTAGAAATACACTAAGGTAGAAATACACTAAGGTAGAAATACACTAGGGTAGAAATACATTAGGGTATAAATACACTAAGGTAGAAATACACTAGGGTAGAAATACACTAGGGTAGAAATACACTAAGGTAGAAATACACTAGGGTAGAAATACACTAGGGTAGAAATACACTAGGGTATAAATACACTAAGGTAGAAATACACTAGGGTAGAAATACACTAGGGTAGAAATACACTAAGGTAAAAATACACTAGGGTAGAAATACACTAAGGTAAAAATACACTAGGGTAGAAATACACTAGGGTAGAAATACACTAAGGTAAAAATACACTAGGGTAGAAATACACTAAGGTAGAAATACACTAGGGTAGAAATACACTAAGGTAGAAATACACTAAGGTAGAAATACACTAGGGTAGAAATACATTAGGGTATAAATACACTAAGGTAGAAATACACTAGGGTAGAAATACACTAGGGTAGAAATACATTAGGGTAGAAATACACTAGGGTATAAATACACTAGGGTATAAATACACTAAGGTAAAAATACACTAGGGTAGAAATACATTAGGGTATAAATACACTAAGGTAGAAATACACTAGGGTAGAAATACACTAGGGTAGAAATACATTAGGGTAGAAATACACTAGGGTATAAATACACTAGGGTATAAATACACTAAGGTAAAAATACACTAGGGTAGAAATACACTAGGGTAGAAATACACTAGGGTAGAAATACACTAGGGTAAAAATACACTAGGGTAGAATTACACTAAGGTAAAAATACACTAGGTTAGAAATACACTAGGGTAGAAATACACTAAGGTAAAAATACACTAGAGTAGAAATACACTAGGGTAGAAATACACTAGTAGGGTAGAAATACACTAAGTTAGAAATACACTAGGGTAGAAATACACTAAGGTAAAAATACACTAGGGTAGAAATACACTAGGGTAGAAATACACTAGGGTAAAATACACTAGGGTAGAAATACACTAGGGTAAAAATACACTATGGTATAAATACACTAAGGTATAAATACACTAGGGTATAAATACACTAGGGTAGAAATACACTAGGGTAGAAATACACTAAGGTATAAATACACTAGGGTAAAAATACACTAAGGTAGAAATACACTAGGGTAGAAATACACTATGGTAGAAATACACTAGGGTAAAAATACACTAGGGTAGAAATACACTAGGGTAGAAATACACTAGTAGGGTAGAAATACACTAAGGTAGAAATACACTAGGGTAAAAATACACTAGGGTAGAAATACACTAAGGTAAAAATACACTAGGGTAGAAATACACTAGGGTAGAAATACACTAAGGTAAAAATACACTAGGGTAGAAATACACTAGGGTAGAAATACACTAGGGTAGAAATACACTAGTAGGGTAGAAATACACTAAGGTAAAAATACACTAGGGTAGAAATACACTAAGGTAAAAATACACTAGGGTAGAAATACACTAGGGTAGAAATACACTAAGGTAGAAATACACTAAGGTAAAAATACACTAGGGTAGAAATACACTAGTAGGGTAGAAATACACTAAGTTAGAAATACACTAGGGTAGAAATACACTAAGGTAAAAATACACTAGGGTAGAAATACACTAGGGTAAAAATACACTAGGGTAGAAATACACTAGGGTAAAAATACACTATGGTATAAATACACTAAGGTATAAATACACTAGGGTAGAAATACACTAAGGTAAAAATACACTAGGGTAGAAATACACTAGGGTAGAAATACACTAAGGTATAAATACACTAGGGTAAAAATACACTAAGGTAGAAATACACTAGGGTAGAAATACACTATGGTAGAAATACACTAGGGTAAAAATACACTAGGGTAGAAATACACTAGGGTAGAAATACACTAGTAGGGTAGAAATACACTAAGGTAGAAATACACTAGGGTAAAAATACACTAGGGTAGAAATACACTAAGGTAAAAATACACTAGGGTAGAAATACACTAAGGTAAAAATACACTAGGGTAGAAATACACTAGGGTAGAAATACACTAGTAGGGTAGAAATACACTAAGGTAGAAATACACTAGGGTAGAAATACACTAAGGTAAAAATACACTAGGGTAGAAATACACTAAGGTAAAAATACACTAGGGTAGAAATACACTAGGGTAGAAATACACTAAGGTAGAAATACACTAAGGTAGAAATACACTAGGGTAGAAATACACTAGGGTATAAATACACTAAGGTAAAAATACACTAGGGTAGAAATACATTAGGGTATAAATACACTAAGGTAGAAATACACTAGGGTAGAAATACACTAGGGTAGAAATACACTAAGGTAGAAATACACTAGGGTATAAATACACTAGGGTATAAATACATTAGGGTAGAAATACATTAGGGTAGAAATACACTAAGGTAAAAATACACTAGGGTAGAAATACACTAGGGTAGAAATACACTAAGGTAAAAATACACTAGGGTAGAAATACACTAGGGTAGAAATACACTAGTAGGGTAGAAATACACTAAAGTATAAATACACTAGGGTAGAAATACACTAGTAGGGTAGAAATACACTAGGGTATAAATACACTAAGGTAAAAATACACTAGGGTATAAATACACTAAGGTAAAAATACACTAGGGTAGAAATACACTAGGGTAGAAAAAGCCGGAAGCAGGCCAGGTCAGGTGGTGCTGCAGCTCCCTGTGTTCTGCTGACTGTTACTGTGTTGGGTTTTCCTTATTATCTTTATTAATGCGTTTCTGTTCTCAGGTGATCTCAATGTCAATGAGACGACCACATTAAGTACAAGATGAAAATATTTATTTTATGTACAGATCCAGTCAGTATAACTGATGCCCTTTATATTGATAAATCAACTATCATTTGGGATTTAATTGAAGGGGAATATCACTGATTTGTGATATTCGATATAATTGCGATATATTTTCATCGCAATTTGAAAAAATGAATTTTAGTAGTTCAAATAGTTGAAGTGATTAAACAGTGGTCACACTGGTTTTTGCTCCACTTGCAGGAAGTCGGAGACTCTGTGGATTCCTTCTAGTCCTGGAAAATACCTATAGATACTAATAGAGTGTGTGTGTGTGTGTGTGTGTGTGTGTGTGTGTGTGTGTCTCCAGAGGGAGAACCGTCGTCTGCAGGAGGCCAGTATGCGACTGGAGCAGGAGAACGACGACCTGGCCCACGAACTGGTCACCAGTAAGATCGCCCTCCGGAACGACCTGGACCAGGTAACACACAACACTACAGACCTGTAAACCTGTAGACCTACAAACCTACAGACCTATAGACCTACAGACCTGTAAACCTGTAGACCTACAAACCTATAGACCTATAGACCTGTAGACCTACAGACCTGTAAACCTGTAGACCTACAGACCTGTAAACCTGTAGACTTACAAACCTATAGACCTGTAGACCTACAGACCTGTAGACCTACAGACCTGTAAACCTGTAGACCTACAGACCTGTAAACCTGTAGACCTACAGACCTGTAGACCTACAAACCTATAGATCTACAGACCTGTAGACCTGCAGACCTACAAACCTACAGACCTGTAGAGCTGTAGACCTGTAGACCTATAGACCTACAGACATGTAGACCTATAGACCTACAGACCTGTAAACCTGTAGACCTACAGACCTATTGACCTACAGACCTGTAAACCTACAGACCTACAGACATGTAGACCTATAGACCTACAGACCTGTAAACCTGTAGACCTATAGACCTGTAGACCTACAAACCTATAGATCTACAGACCTGTAGACCTGCAGACCTACAAACCTACAGACCTGTAGAGCTGTAGACCTGTAGACCTATAGACCTACAGACATGTAGACCTATAGACCTACAGACCTGTAAACCTGTAGACCTACAGACCTATTGACCTACAGACCTGTAAACCTACAGACCTACAGACATGTAGACCTATAGACCTACAGACCTGTAAACCTATAGACCTGTAGACCTCCAGACCTGTAGACCTATAGACCTGTAGACCTACAGACCTGTAGACCTGCAGACTTACAGACCTGTAGACCTGTAGACCTATAGACCTACAGACATGTAGACCTATAGACCTACAGACCTGTAAACCTGTAGACCTACAGACCTATTGACCTACAGACCTGTAAACCTACAGACATGTAGACCTATAGACCTACAGACATGTAGACCTACAGACCTGTAAACCTGTAGACCTACAGACCTGTAAACCTGTAGACCTACAGACCTGTAGACCTACAAACCTATAGATCTACAGACCTGTAGACCTGCAGACCTACAAACCTACAGACCTGTAGAGCTGTAGACCTATAGACCTACAGACATGTAGACCTATAGACCTACAGACCTGTAAACCTGTAGACCTACAGACCTATTGACCTACAGACCTACAGACATGTAGACCTATAGACCTACAGACCTGTAAACCTGTAGACCTCCAGACCTGTAGACCTATAGACCTGTAGACCTACTGACCTGTAGACCTATAGACCTGTAGACCTACTGACCTGTAGACCTCCAGACCTGTAGACCTACTGACCTGTATACCTACAGACCTGTAAACCTGTAGACCTACAAACCTGTAGACCTATAGACCTGTAAACCTGTAGACCTACAGACCTGTAAACCTACTGACCTGTAGACCTATAGACCTACTGACCTGTAGACCTACAAACCTATAGACCTGTAGACCTATAGACCTGTAAACCTGTAGACCTACTGACCTGTAGACCTACAAACCTACAGACCTACAGACCTGTAGACCTACAAACCTATAGACCTATAGACCTGCAGACCTACAAACCTACAGACCTGTAGACCTATAGACCTACAGACATGTAGACCTATAGATCTACAGACCTGTAAACCTGTAGACCTACAGACCTATTGACCTACAGACATGTAGACCTGTAGACCTATAGACCTACAGACCTATTGACCTATAGATCTCCAGACCTACTGACCTGTAGACCTGTAGACCTTCACGCGTTGGTTCGGTCACGCTTCACACATCAGAATTTCAAGCGAACAGTAATTCATCACCCAAAGTGGGAGGAGTCATTCCTTCACCAGTCAGGACTTCCTTCCGAGGTAAACGTCCAGGGTTGGTTTGGAAACCTTTCAAGATCCAACCAAGGTTAAGAAGCTCTAAACCAACTTCAACTGACTCTGGACTCATGATGGAGTCAAACTACCGAGGAACTCCGACGTGTTTGAATGTTGGAAGATTTAAAAATGAGAGTCGGTGACTACCGGTACCTGGTTGGCTGACCGCCTATCGAGAGACGGGTCAGAAAAACAAGTACCAAAGTAACATTGATTTTAAAGAGCCTGTAGGTCGTACTGGTCAGCTCCCAGTAGAACCAGTAGAGACTGTGGTCGTACTGGTCGCTCCCAGTAGAACCAGTAGAGACTGTGGTTGTACTGGTCAGCTCCCAGTAGAACCAGTAGAGACTGTGGTTGTACCGGTCAGCTCCCAGTAGAACCAGTAGAGACTGTGGTCGTACTGGTCAGCTCCCAGTGTGAATGTGAAGCAGGGCATCGCTGAGGAGGGAGGAGCTTAGTCAGCATTCCTGGAGAAACAAAGGTTACAAAAGTGCAAATACTGTGGTGTGTTAAGTCAAAGTTAATGAAACTGTGTGTGTGTGTGTGTGTGTGTGTGTGTGTGTCCAGGCGGAGGACAAGGCTGATGTTTTGAACAAAGAGCTGCTGAACACCAAGCAGCGCCTGGTGGAGACGGAGGAGGAGAAGAGGCGGCAGGAGGAGGAGACGGCTCAGGTAGCATGAGCTCTGTGTTCACCTGCAGCCGCTCGTTAGGCTCGTTAAGCTTGTTACGCTCGTTAAGCTCGTTAAGATCAGCCTTGACGAGCTGCAGCCTCCAATAGCCAACGGCTCTTTGAATTCAGAGTTTTAAAAATGTATGTCACATAACGGTGTCAGTTTTCTAACCTGTTTACTGTTCCCTACTTAAAGGGGCATTACGTCATTTATGACATTCATCAACCTCTATCAATGATTGAAGGAACTGCAGCACGGGATGACAGCCTACGGTGGCCTGTAGTTGACAAAGTCACATTTCACACGAGTAAGCTAGCTAGATCCAGGTGATATATCACCTCTACACAATACTGAGTCGCTGTCATTGGTATAACATGATGTAAATACTATTATCTAAACTCAAGTTCTTCAATGGTCTTGAATACAGTTAAAGAAAAATCAGGTCTTTAACTGTTGTGGTTCCTTGGTGCTCAGTTCTTCTGTTGATTCAGTTGATGAAACTTGATCCACAAGCCTGTCCACCCCTGCAGGTACAGCAGGGTCCTGTTCCAAGAAGCAGGTTCAGCAAACTCTGAGTCTAACCCTGAACTCTGAGCTGATTAATTCCGAGATGGCCAAGTCTGAGTTTTCGGTTCCAGAACGGCTGATTTGAGTTAGTTCAATCAACTTTGAGTATGTTCACCTTGAGTTAAGACAATAAAAAGCCATCATCAATGGAGGTCCGATACTACGATTCACCATGGCAACCAGCAAGCAGAAGGGTCGTAAAGGAGAGGGAATTGGCGTGGGAGAGAATCGCTGCCCGAGTCAATGCGTACGTTTGAATGCAGCAGTGTATTCATTTAACATTTAACCACACTTTCTTATAATATTACCTACATGTGAGAAAGTGGTGGAATGGTATTGGGAAAAAAATATTTTCATTTAGGTGCAATCCCACGGGCGCAAAGCCACTTGGCAGCAGCTGAAAATGAAATATAAAAACATTACAATAGAGTCATTTAGCAGACGCTTTTATCCAAAGTGACTTACAAAGGTGATAGTTAACACTATGTGGGGATCGAACCCACAACCCTGAGACTGAGAGTCTCATGCTCTACCAACTGAGCTGTCTGGGCCAGACATGGTGTACTTGGGGCAGCAAATTAGAAAGGCAGATCTAGAAATGTAATTACTGGAACATAAGTTAGAGGTGGGTGCATGGTCACAGGTGAAATGTGTTGTTGGAACAATATAAAAATACTAACTGTTGCTTTTGTATTTGTAGGAAATAAAGAAGACCAAATGAAAGGTGTCTTTATTTGACTGCTCGGGGTGGTGGTAGCTTCATCCGTGAAGTGTAAACGGCATATTATATCTCGGACAGCTCTTCCATCCTGGACATAGAACATCTAATCGGGGTCTCAAAATCCTCTCCCGACGTGAGGCTATGTGAATTACTTCCGCTTGAATATCGATCGGGTTACGAGGAAAGGACACGCCATGTCCGACAGCTGCTTCAGGTTCAGCAGAGGGAGGAGATAAGGAGAAAGTCAGGGTTTGTTCAAGAAAACCTGCCAGCGAGCAGGTTAGGTTCACAGAGTCAGTTACCATGGTAACTGAATCAGAGTTTGAGTTACCTCTCTTTCTGGAACGGAAAACCCAGAGTTTCCCTCATCTCAGGGTTAACAAACTCAGAGTTTTCACTAAACCCGCTTTCTGGAACAGGCCCCAGGTCAGTATGTGTTATGGGGAAGTACAAATCTGACTTAATGCACCTTTTCACCAGGCTTCTTACAGCAGGACCTAGGACACACGGAGATTGGTTGTGTATGTTTTAGAAATACAATATGAGGGTTCCAGTCATGGAAAACCTGGAGAATTAAAATGGAACATGGTCATATAGTTTTAAACATGATGTGAATGTGTTGCTGATCTTCTCCTCCAACCAGTGAAGTGTTGAATGTTCCAGCTTGGCTGCTTGTTGATCCACTTCAGATCAGAAATGTCCTGATAGTTTCGGTCCTGAGAGATAGTTGGAGCAGAAATAAGACCTGGAACAGAGACTCTGATGGATCCTGAGTAACTGGTGTTGAATCCAGGCCCCCTAGTGGCTGAACTAGGAGACAGTTCATGAAGAGTGAATCCTATTGTCGATTCCTACCGGTGTTATTGTATCACACTAACTGACATTGTGTCGTGTGCTGTGGCTTCGTCAGCACATCCTCCTGACTCACGTCTCAATATGCTGCCATCTCATCTTCTCCAGCTGAAGGAGGTGTTCAGGAGGGAGCTGGAGAAAGCCGAGTCGGAGATCAAGAAAACCACAGCGATCATAGCTGAGTACAAACAGGTAGGACATTCCTCATGGCGTAAATACATCCTCAGTATTAGATAGTAGATAGTATAGTATTAGATAGTATAAGATACTCATATGTCTGGGACAGTCGCAGTTTGAAGTAACGTGAGGAAGATCTCAACCAACCAGATATACGTTTCCACCTCCTGACATACTGAATCCCCTTTTACATTAAACTGTTCTTTATTTCTTGTTCACGTTTTTATTTGTCTTGTAAAGCATTTTGTAACTGTTTTGATAAGTGGTATAAATAAAGTTAGTAGTAGTAGTAGTAGCAGTTGTAGTAGTAGTAGTAGTAGTAACATACTATAATATTGTTCGTATTATTAGTAGTAGTATTATTATGAACAGTAGTATCAGGGTTGGTCAGGGTCTCGGGGGTCTTGAGGGTCTCGGGGGTCTCAGAGGGTCTTGAGGGGTCTCGGGGGTCTCAGAGGGTCTCGGGGGTCTGGAGGGTCTCGGGGGTCTTCAGCTGCTGTCTGTGTTTCAGATCTGCTCCCAGCTCAGCACCAGGCTGGAGAAACAGCAGGCGGCTACTAAAGAAGAGCTGGACATCGTCAGGGTGGGAACACACTCTTACTGTTTCATGGATCAACAGATACTGAACAAGCCAACTAGTTAAGCTAGTTAAGCTAGTTAAGGGACACACTAGAAGACTTTTAAGATGCTAACCAGTTTAGAAATCACATGAATGAAAAATCCAACACTATTGGTGATGTAGTTTAGTTTTGTTCTTCTTCCACTCAGATGACCTGACGTGGAAGAACATGTTTCATCAGGGCTTCAGAAACTCTGATTGGTCGAACCCTAGTGTGTATGTTTGTACCTCACATGCTTCTAGATGCCCGCCTTGGTGTGCTAATGTGTGTGTGTGTGTGTGTGCGCAGAGTAAGGTGATGGGGTGTGAGCGCTGCAGGGGGGTGTTCAGCACCCAGGGGTCCCTCCAGCCGTCGGCCCCCAGCAGGGAGAAGCCGGGTGCCACCGAGCCGCTGGACGAGGAGAAGGACGGCCTGCAGGAGCAGCTGAGGGAGCTGGAGCTGGAGCTGGCCCAGACCAAACTACAGCTGGTGGAGGCCAAGTGCAGGATCCAGGTCAGATCAATACTAGTACTAATACTACTGAGGATCCAGGTCAGATCAATACTAGTACTAATACTACTGAGGATCCAGGTCAGATCAATACTAGTACTAATACTACTGAGGATCCAGGTCAGATCAATACTAGTACTAATACTACTGAGGATCCAGGTCAGATCAATACTAGTACTAATACTACTGAGGATCCAGGTCAGATCAATACTAGTACTAATACTACTGAGGATCCAGGTCAGATCAATACTAGTACTACTACTACTGAGGATCCAGGTCAGATCAATACTAGTACTAATACTACTGAGGATCCAGGTCAGATCAATACTAGTACAAATACTACTGAGGATCCAGGTCAGATCAATACTAGTACAAATACTACTGAGGATCCAGGTCAGATCAATACTAGTACTAATACTACTGAGGATCCAGGTCAGATCAATACTAGTACTAATACTACTGAGGATCCAGGTCAGATCAATACTAGTACTAATACTACTGAGGATCCAGGTCAGATCAATACTAGCACTAATACTACTGAGGATCCAGGTCAGATCAATACTAGCACTAATACTACTGAGGATCCAGGTCAGATCAATACTAGCACTAATACTACTGAGGATCCAGGTCAGATCAATACTAGCACTAATACTACTGAGGATCCAGGTCAGATCAATACTAGCACTAATACTACTGAGGATCCAGGTCAGATCAATACTAGCACTAATACTACTGAGGATCCAGGTCAGATCAATACTAGTTCTAATACTAATAAGGGTATTATTATTATTATTATAATAGTAATAACAATAGTAATAATAATAATAATAATAATAATAACAATAGTAATAGTAATAATAACAGTAGTAATAATAGTAACAATAATAACAATAACAATAATAGTAATAATAACAATAACAATAATAATAATAATAATAACAGGAGGAGGAACAGGGTTCTGGTTCATAGGGAACCAAGAGGTCTGGTTCGGTTCAGACTCAGACCTAGCTTAGCGTCTAGCTAACACTAGCAGACTCATTTTCCTTTTACCAGCCAAACAGTTCCAAAGTTGAGGTTTTATTCTGGTGGACGCCAGGACCTGTGGATCCTACAGGTTTAGAAACATCACACTCTCCTAGCGTAGCATCGTAGTTTGGCATCACTTCTTACAAGAGGAAGCCTCATGTCTCAGGGTTTGAGTGGCTTATTGCTTAAATACATTCCTACCTCCATGCTTCTCCTCTGACTCCTCTTTGCTCCCTGGTTGGGCTGCAGGAGCTGGAACATCAGAGAGGAGTCCTGATGAACGAGATCCAGGCAGCCAAGAACTCCTGGTTCAGCAAGACGCTGGGATCCCTGAAGAGCTCCTCCTCATCCTCCTCGTCCTCCTCCGGCTCCCAGTCCCAGACCCCCTCCTCCCCCAAGGAAGGTCCCGCCTAGACCCCCTATACCTGGCCAGGTGGGCATGGAGGATGCCCCTCCCCCTGCAGGATGCACACTAGAGCTGAGGAACACAAGCTGAAGAAACAAGCAACAGAGTAATGCAGTATTCCTTTTCCACCCGGTGTAGAGGAGGACGAGGGCGGCGCTGACTGGCTTCCTCCACTTGAAAGGATGAGGGGGGAAACGCCTCCTCTGTCCTCTACGTACTGTCCACTGGACCAGCCACCTGTCAATCACTTGCCTATGAGTTTGATTGGACTGAAATGCATCTTTTCACTCGCTCTGAAACTGCTGACATCATGGAGGCTGGAAAACCAACTGGGGTCTTGATTCACTCTGTTGACTGAGCTAACATCTCAAACCTCCTGAGTTTGATAAGAAAGATATTAGACACACAGCAGCGTCCTGTGGCTTTGCAGTAGACGCACTCAGTACAACAGCTCCACCTTGTGGCCATACATTGCTATTGCTGAGTTATAGCCAATTAGCTGTATGGCTAAGTGATTATGCTGCTAGGTAGAGAACAAAGTTAAACCTGCATCTAGAATCCTCACGTGGATCATTTGCAAGGATAGAGATCCTGCTACTGGTCAATCTAACATCCACATGGATTATTGTGTTCGCCACAGCGCTCTGAAAAGGGATACTGCATTCACAAGTCAAATCAAACACTTGTATTTCTTTACGGTAATATTAGGTAAACAATGTTGTCATATAAATATGTATAACTAATTATTGATTTTTTAAATCTTGTACAGTTCTTTAAGAGGAGAAAAGAAGGAACGGTTCTTTGTTAAATTTCTTTTTTACTGTTTGGAATTTGAATGTCATCTGTAGATGTTGACGTAACTAAGCACAGTGTGTGAGCGGTCCGGTCCGGTCCGGTCCAAACGCTGAACCCCCCCCCTCCCCACCGCGGGGGGCCAGATACAATCATTCTGTCTTTCCTGCACAACGGTTTTAGTTCGCAAAGGTATCAAGCATCATTTAATTGAGTGTTTTTTTGCGTTGGTTGAAATTGATTGAATGGAGACCGTTAGCTCACCGGTCCAGACGTCGAGTCCCAGAAGGATTCAGAGTCTCTTTTGAAATTCACCAACCGATTGTAATGATTCATCAGTTAGCATCACAGTGTCACGCATCTAGAACCTATAAGATAAGTTGTCGCTGATTTAACTTCACACCCTCATGGTAGGAAGACTTGATTCTTTTTGACCCCCCCAAACTAACTTCTTACCCCTTAGTGCAGTGATGCTGTAGGCTCAGCAGATCTGGAAAATAGCACAATTCAATTCACAAACACAAAACAACCGGCTCATGTCAAGTTCCTCTGGTCCGTCGTCGCCATGCAGTCTGAAGTCCATCTGTGCCATCACCTCCTACCCCGTCTACACCCCGTCTACACCCCGGTTTTGGTAGATCGTCCCGTTGGTCCACCAGCCCGTGACGTCATGGGATCATAGACACCGAAAGCATCCACGTGTCCCCGGTAGATGTTTTTACTAAAAGGCCGGTGTTCGCATGGAGCTAAATGATCTACGGTGTCCATGTCCTCGTCTCTCCACGGTGAGTTGACCGATGAGACGATCTGCCACAAACCGTGACTGCCTGTTAGGCTGAGAGCTGCAGTGTGCCAAGAACAGTTCGTCCTCCCTGGCAGAGCGCCGAAGTCAGCTGTGTGTGTGTGTGTGTGTGTCTTGTGTGTGTGTGTGTGTGTGTGTGTGTGTGTTCTGCACTGTAACTCCAGTGGTTCAAAGGTTTCTTCTTCACATGGCTGCCTTTTCCTTTGTTGTTGACTGAAGCCGTTGAGGCGACAGGAAAGCGTGTGACGGCTGAAACGTCAGAACCCGTTCGCTGTGCCATGAGATCCTCCTGCAGGACGACCCCCCCCCCCCCCCCCTTATTGAAACCTTAGTTTACCCATGCGGGATTTGCTGAGCGCCATTTTCAGCAACCCTGTTTCACATTCACACACTTCCACACATTCACACTGGGAGCTGCCCAGTACAACCAGTCTGCTACTGGTGGCCACTGAGCGGCTCCGCTGGAGGAAGTGCATCAATCCAGGAACACAGGAAGTTGGTTGGTTGAGTATCATTGAATTCCAGGCGTTTTGTTTCCGGGACATTCCTCCATTCCGTCATCGTTCTCGTTCATGTCGTGAAAGTTGGAGAGCGCCCCCTGTCTGTTATCTGCACTAATACAGCGTCGATATTTTAAACACTATTTCAATGTTTGTTTGTACTCACAAGTTATCCGGAGCGCAGAGCATAATTATTTTTTAACCGCTGATTATTGGCGCTGCCAAATTCTAACCACACGATTACAAAGAAGCAGGTGAGGTCATGTGAGGTCATGTGAGGTCATGTGATCTGTGTTGTGTAGTGTACAGTTTGCTGTAATACCAGTCCTTTTAAATAGGGAGGGGCCACTGTCAGCGCCGCAGTCCGACTCCAGCCTCTCTTCTGTACAGTGACTGTCTGACCTGCGTTAATAAATTCCAGTTTCCTTGTTCACCGACACTTCTTTGTTGTTGCTTTTATTGAATAGCACCTGGGAATGCTCAGGCTTTTATTCTGAAATGCTAAATATTGATTTTGGAGAACGTTCATGGCTCAATATTTTAAAAACACATCAGTAGCATTCAGTAGTTTTACTTTCATTGGCAGCATTTTGTCTGCGAGGCGGTTGCAGTTTGAGTAAACTTGAGCAGACTTACTGATAGAAAAGCAAAAGATGAGTCTACTAAGTATTAAATAAATATTAGGTAGTATTAGTATTAAAGGTTTTGCAAACTTACACAACCAAACGTTTTAGTTTTCCTACTTTAATACTTAGAAATGAGGGGTCATTTGTTGGGTTGCTCTATCTGAATGAAAGTGAAATATTCCTGCATTAATGTGTTTAATTTTCAGGCTTCAAATAAAATAAATAACGAACATTTGAAAGAACGAGTAGACATGAAATAGTCACTGTAGTGAAAACCAGTCATCCAGGAATCCAGGAGGATCTGGAGGTTTGCTGCATTTGGAAATGTTGGATGTTCACATTAAGCTCAGACAAGGTTTATACTTGATTATCATTTTCTGGTTCTTTCTAAATCCTTGTAATATCCATCTAGTCTCTATAATTCAATGCTTGGTAACTATAATAACTATAATAACATTTGCTGCCCTGATTCCCACCGTGCAACCATCAGAAATGATGTTCAGGAGATGATGATGGAGCTTTATTGTTTGATATATTGCAAATCCACATTTCCAAATTACACACGGTGACAGACAAGCAGAGCAGTGAGATATTGACAGAACCTGAAGCAAAAGTTGAAGGTAAGTTATATCATGTTTTTCCTGACAGGATGAACACACAACAGGTTCAACAGTACTGATGCCACAGAGAATATGAAGGGAACAGAAAGGACACTTAACCAGCAAATATCAGCTGTATTATAACCAAACTCTTGGTACAATAGTGTGACTTCAATACTTCAATATAGTTACTGTAACTATAGTTACCTGCAAGACAAATGATGCACAAATGGACAAATTCTGTTTTAGCCCAGTTAGTCAGAACAGGAACCTTTCTTTCCCTTGTCAGCAGAAGTATGAACTCTGATATATTTGTGGAACGCTTGACAGTCATTAAATTAGTTCCAGGCTAAACAAGCTAAAGTTTATATATCGTCTATATATTTCTGACTTCAACCAATTGAAGGTCAGTTTGCATAATCTTGAAGGATAATAGGAAAAGCAAAATCTAGATTAGAGAAGAAATAAATTATCCTAATTGAAAGGTATTTTAACTAACTAACTTAACTTTAACTAACTGTCTTGATTGTCAACTAACGTGATCTATTTAGGAGGTACACAAAGATGTGGCATGACAAGACAGCAGCCACCTAGTGGTACAAGACACACATTACACAGGACAAGAAACTTATGGCGCAATCACACCCACAGTCTACACCTGAGTAGAGAAGTTGACTTTGTTGTATTTTGGCTGTAAACATTAACTGGTGCTTAATGTAAAAATGTTTTACCTTGAGGGACATTTAGTCCCATTTTGATGTTCTTACATCATCATTTGCTACAAGCCTTTTGGGTCTCAAGGTTGCCGAATCGGTCACTGATGTCATCAAAGTAGTTGTCGGCGAAGCGAAGCATCTGGACGATGGCGCTGAGCAGCAGGATGTCACAGTCCAGGTCCAGGTCCAACTCCTCACTGTAGTTCTTCACCGGAACGACGCAGGACAGCGGCACGCCCAGCCGAGCGCTGACCTCCCGGACCTGGAACACAAACCCATGACTCAGACATTTAGCCTAGGGTGGTTTATATTAAAAGGAGACTCTGCTGGAGTGGTGTAAAGCTCGCCGTTGTTGGACTCAGTGGAGCTGTGGAAACGCATTCTCTGGAGCGATGAATCACGATTCACCATCTGGCAGGAGAACGCTACCTACCGAATGCATAGTGTCAACTGTAAGAAAGCGACGTCCATACAGACATGGTTTGTTGATCGGTGTGGAAGAACTTGACTGCCTGCACAGAGCCCTGACCTCAACCCATCCAACACTTTGGGATGAACCGGACCGCTGACTGCGAGCCATGCCTCATCGCCCAACATCAGTACCGACCTCACTGATGCTCTTGTGGCTGAATGGAAGCAGAGCAGCAGCAATGATCCAACATCCAGTGGAAAGCCTTCCAGAAGAGTGAAGGCTGTTAGAGCAGAAAAGGGGACCAACTCCATATTAATACCCATGAACACCATCCAGCCACTCCTGCTTGCAGAGAAGCTTGCAGCCATGCAGGTAGACCACGCCATGGCACACTGGACTACAGACTACCTTACCAGCAGGCAGCAGTTTGTTCGCCTACAGAGCAGCCTGTCGGAAACACTGGTGAACAACACAGGTGTACCCCAGGGAACACTACTGTCGTCATTCTTGTTCACCCTCTACACCTCAGACTTTAGATTCAACTCTGGGTCTACTCATCTCCAGAAGTTCTCGGATGATTCATCCATCGTGGGTTGCAGCAACAAGGACAATGAGGATGACTACAGGAGTGTGGTGGAGAGGTTCGTTGGATGGTGCAACGACAACCACTTACAGCTCAATGTCAGCAAGACGAGAGCTCGTGGTGGACTCTCATCATCAGAACAAGATGCGCCCACCACCTGTCATCCTCCAGGGTGAGGAGGTGGAGGTGGTGGAATCGTACAAGTTCCTGGGGGTGCACTTCAACAATAAACTGGGCTGGTCAGACAACACTGATGCCCTCTACAGGAAAGGTCAGAGTAGACTATACTTCCTGAGGAGGCTCAGATCATTCAATGTGTCAACAGGTTGCTCTGCATGTCAATAAAGAGCCATCTATCTATCTATCCATCTATCTTGATAGATGGATAGATAGATAGATGTTTGACGAGCAGGTGTCCACATGTAGTGTATGTCTGGTTTATATCCTTCAACTATTACCTAAATTTTCAATAAATAAAGTTGTATTCTATACCAGAAGTAATGACGCAAAACTAGATCTCACCATGTCTTTAATGTACTGGCTCTTATAAATGTTCTTCAGGTCCTTCGCCACAGCAGGACAGGCTTCATCTACTTTAGTCAGCAGGACAAGCTGGGGAATCCCTGGAAAAGAACACAACAGGAAGTGATCATTTCAACACACTGTCAGGTTTGGAAAATAACCCTTACCTGAAGAATGTTTCTCTATCTCTAAACGAGTATCTAGTTTGGATAAATTACCATTTTAGCTAAGTCTATATAGATGGCATGTATAGTGTCAAGTAAGTTGAAGATCAGATGTTAAGAAAGGAAGGTCAGACACCTAAAATAGACCAAAGATGTGTAACACTTATCTAATCCAGCAGAGGGAGCGATACTTAAGAGACTCAGTTAAAGCTAAGAATGCTATTGTGTAATCAGCTAAAGCTAAAGCTAGAAAATGTGAAGCTGAAAAGCAGGAGTAAACATTTTTGGGCCCAGAAGAGTCTGCAGGGGGCCTGCAGTAGGAAAAGGAAGTTAAGAAATCATTTTAACAAAGAAATAAAGTGATTCATAAGCAAAATGGTGTTGAATGGGCCAGGCCGAAGTAAAAAGGGGGGGGGTAACTTTTGCAGAGCCAGAAAAGAATAGACTGTTAAAAAAATATTAACCCCAATGATTGGTATTGTGTACAAAATGAGAGAAATATGTGTTACGAAATGAGAGAAACTTTGTGTTTATTTAAAATCAATCAGGATTAATATTTTAAAAAGCTTGTGATATTAGCAGGGATCAAGGTTGATTCAAATTGATTCTATGTGGGGATAAAAAAATGATTGTAAATATGACTGTGAAGACAGGGGAACAATGTTTTCAATAACCTGTGGGGAGTTAGGCAAGGGCCAGAGTAAAGCACTTAGAGAATGCCGCCGGTCCTATTGCAAAGGGGGGAAACCCGGGGATGGCCCGGGGGGGGGGGGGAAAAAATGTCTGTAAGAGGTATAAATTAAAGTTTAGTGTATAGTTTAGTAGTTAGAGTTGTAGTTAAAATTGTTTAGCTTGTAGTGAGGTGTTAAGTAATGTAACATAAATATATTATTGTTCGTATTATTAGTTCGTAGTATTATTAAGAACAGTTGTATCAGGGTTGGTCAGGCGTTCCTTTCGGGAAAGCGTATCGAGAGATGGTAGGGTTTGAAGGGTGACTCGGTGGGGTCTCTGGAGGGTTCTCGGCGAAGGCGGCTTATTAAGATGTAGATCGGGGTGTCCAGATTGGCCGGAGTCTTTGAGGGTCTGGTAGGGGTTCTTTCTCCGGGGGTCTTCAGCTGTGTCTGGTGATTTCAGACTCTGCTCCCAGTCCTGCTCACCAGGTGAGAAGAACAGCGGCGGCTACTAAAGAAGAGTGGTAGGAAAGGAATGTCACGGGTGGGGAGACACACTCTTCACTGTTTCTGGGATCAACAGATTCTGAACAAGCCAATAGTTTAGAGCTTACGGTTAAGCTAGTTAAGGGGACACCTTCTAGAGACTTTTAAGATGGCTACCAGTATTAGAAGACAATCACATGAATTGATAAAAAATCAACACTATTGGTGAATGTGTTGTATTTTGTTCTTCTTACTCAGAGATGACCTGACGGGCTTCAGAAACTTGTGTGATTGGTGAACTAGTGGTGGTAATCGTTTTTTTCTTCTGGGTCGTGATTTACTATCGTACCTCACATGCTTTAGATGCCGCCTTGTTCGTGTGCTATGTGTGTGAAGTAGTGTGTGTGTGAGCAGATTAAGGTGATTGGGGAGGTCTGCAGTGGGGTGACAAAGGACTGCTGGACTGGGGGGAAAGGGGGGCTTTGTGGGGCGGGGGGTGGCGTAGTGCTTCGGTGTTGTAGGAGGGGAGAGTGGTGGGGTGAGAGGGGATTATTGGGGTGGTCGGCGGGCAGGGGGGAAGGGGGGTCGGTGGGCAAGTGTGTGAATAGAGCTTATATGGTTCAGCACCCAGGTGGGGATGGCCGTGGGGTGGTTCCCTCCAGATCCGTCGCGGCCCCAGCAGGGAGTAAAGAAAAAAGAGGAGCGTAGACAAGTGGAGAGTGGCTGGGAGAGTGGAGAAACGAGAGTTAGAGAAGTGATGACATATAAAAGGAAGCCGAGAGATAAGCGGGTCCTCGAAGCGCTCGGTATGGCTGATATGGGGGGAGGAGAAAGGATCTGGGCCTGCCAGGAAGCAGCTGATGTTGTGGGATAAGCACTGGAAGCTGACGCGTTTTTGAGAGGACCAGACAATAAATACAGCCTGGTCTAGCTGAGAGGCGAGGTGGCCCCCCTTGGCCCTATGAGAAAATTGTATAAATGGCCCTGTATTGCCCACTGAGCTGCCGCGTTTGCTCAGGGGCCCAAGTGCAGGATCAGGTGTCAGATTCAAATACTAGTACTACATACTACTGAGGGAATCCAGGTAGACTCAATACTTAGTTTACTAATATACGAGGATTCCAGGTTTAGATCAATATGTCTAATACTTATGAGGGATTCCAGGTGTTCAGATCGAATTAATCTAGCACTAACTTCTACTGAGGATCCAGGGAGCTCAGATCAATACTCAGTACAAATACTATGAGGATCCAGGTCAGATCAATACTACGTCACTAATACTACTGAGGATCCAGTCAGAATTGGCAATTCTCTAGTTTTAATACTAACTGAGGATCAGTCAGTCATACTAGCACTAATTGACATGAGGATTCACAGGTCAGATCAATACTAGTACAAAATACTATTTGTATGGATTCCACGTCAGCATCAATTTAATCAGTACACTAATATACTGAGGAATCCAGGTCAGCATTCAATTCAACTTAGTACAAATACTATGAGGAATGTCCAGGTTTTAAGATCAATACTAGTAACTAATATAACTGAGGATTCCAAGGTCAGATCAATACTAGCACTAATTCATACTGAGGATCCAGGTCAGATCATACTTAGCACTACTACTACTGAGGATCCAGGTCATGATCAACTACTAGCACATAATATACTGAGGATCCAGGTCAGATCTATACTAGGTACAGGAATTATGAGGGGAATCTCTAACATGCCACGCACTATTGAGGATCAGGGGTCAGATCAATAACTAGCACTAATATATGAGGATCCAGGTTCGATCAATATAGCACTAATTACTACTGAGGGATCTAGGTCTGGATCAATACTAGCTACTAATACTATCTGAGGGATTCCAGGTCTGATCAAAACTAGTCACAAATACTATGAGATACTCAGGATCTTCAGATAAATTACTAGTTATACTAATACTACTTGAGGATCCAGGTCAGATAATACTAAGTTACAAATATACTGAGGGGTGGATCCAGGTCAGATCAATACTAGCCCTAATACTCTCTTGAGGGATCAAGGTCAGATCATTTTATTTTTTAATAGACACTATAATATGGGTATCCAGGTTCAGTTCAATTACTAGCACTAATATATGAGGGATCCAGGTAGTCATACTAGTACTATACTACAGAGGATCCATGTGTCGATCAATATCTCCAGTACTAATTTACTACTGAGGATACATGGTCAGTAATAAAACATAGTAATAATAATATGTAATAATATAACAATAAATAATCAATAGTTAATAATAATAATTAATAATAATATTAATAACAGGGAGGAGGAACAGGGTGTTCCTGGGTATCATAGGGAACAAAAACCAAGAGGTCTTGGTTAAGGTTCAGACTCTGAACCTAGCTTTTAGCGGGGTGGGGGTGCGGGTTATAGCTAACTACTAGCAGGACTCATTTTCCTATTTACCAGACCAAACAGTTCCAAAGTGAAGGTTTTATTCTGTGTGGAGCCACGGGGACTGTGGAGATTCAGTCCCCTACAGGTTTTTAGAAACATCTCACTCCTCTAGCGTAGTAGCATCGTAGTTTGGCCTCACTTCCTTTTACAACTGGTGAGGAAGCTACGTTTTGTTATGAGAGTTGGCTTATTGCGTAAAAATTACATTATACCTCCATGTTTCTCTTTGACTCTTTTTTTTGTCCAGGTTGGGTCCTGCTGCAGGAGCTGGAACATCTGAGAGGTATTTATTTTCTGATGGGAACGAGATCCAGGCAGCCAAGAACTATGGTTCAGGCAAGTTAGACGTGGGATCCCTGAAGAGCTCTCATCCTCATCCTCCTCGTTCTCCTTCGGGCTGTGCTTCCAGTCCGACCCCCTCCTCCACCCCATAGGAAGGTTCCAGTATGGGCCTAGACCCATCTACCTCGGCTCAGGTGGGCACTGGAGGATGCCATCCCCCTGCAGGCATATGGCCACACTAAGCTGAGGAAACACAAGCTGAGCAACACCAAGGCAAACAGAGTAGTTTAGTGCAGTCATTTCCTTGTTTTTTTTTCCACACCGGTTGTAGAGGAGGACGAGGCCGCGGAGCTGATCTGGCTTCCTATTTTGTCACTTTTGAAAGGGAGGGATGAATTTTTTTGAGGGGGGGGGGGAAACGCTCCTCCTCTGTCCTCTACGTACTGTGCAATGGACAGCCACACTTTTGTTTTTGTTCTCAATCACTGCCTGTAGTTTGTTTTTGGAACTGAGATGCCATCTTTTCACTAAAGTTCGCTCTGAAACTGCTGACTCATGGAGGTGGAAAATTACCAAACTTGGGGTCTTGATTCACTCTGTTGACGACTTTGTTACAAATTTATAGTCATTAGTTGTAGGATATGTAATAATCTGATATTTTTATTTTTACATTGGGGACATCTTTTGAGTTCTAAACCATTAGAAAACCTAAATCATCTCAACACCTCCTGAGTTTGATTATATTGGTAAATAGTAAGAAAGATATTAGAAACACAGCCAGACGTGCGTAGCCCCACCCCACCCACACTCTACCGTCCGTCCTGTTGGTCTTTGCACAGTTAGACGCACTCAGTACAAAAGACTCTACCTTGTGGCATACATGTATTGTGAGTTATAGCTCCAATTAGGTAGTGGCTAAGTGATTATGCTGCTAGGTAGGAGAACAATAGTTATACCTTTGCATCTAGAATTCTCTCAGTGGATCCCATTTGCAAGGGATGATGATTTTCTTTTTTTTTTTCCTGGCTACTGCGTCAATCTTTAAACATCCACATGGATTGTTTGTGTTAGCCACCAGGCGTTCTGAAAAATAGGGATACTGTCATTCACATAGTCAAAAATCAAAACTTGTATTTCTTTACGGATAATATTAGGTAAAAAAACAATGATGTCATATACCAAAAATATAATGTTTATAAATTATTAATTGATTTTTAAATCTTTTACAGTATCTTTTGATTGAGGAGGGAAAGATAGAAGGACACGGTCCTTTTGTTTAAAATTCTTTTTATACTGTTTGGATTTGAATGTCATCTGTAGATGTTTGTTGACGTAAATAAGCACAGTGTGGTGAGCGGGTTTCGGTCCGGTCCGGTCCAAAAGACGATGAAATTTCCCCCTACCATCCCCACGGCCACGATGGGGGCGGGAGGGTGGGGGAGGTACGGGTGATGGAGGGGCCGCGTTGGCTGGGGGGGGAGTGCGGAGGGGCCAGATACAATCCATGTTCTGATCCTGACTTTTCCCTGCACAAACCGGTTTTAGTTCGCAAAGGTATCAAGATCTTTTTAATTGAGTGCGGGTGTTTTTTTGCGTTGGTTTGGAAATCATGTTGTTGATTTGAATGGAGTCGTCAGCTCACGGTTTCTAGACGTCGAGTCCAGAAGGGAGGGATTTGGACAACAGAGGTATGAGTACTTCATTTTTGAAATTCACCAACCGATTGTATGATTCATAGTTAGCCGAAGATTCACTCAGTGGCACGCATCGACTTAGACTATAGATAAGTTGTCGCTGATTTTAAACTTC
The DNA here is from genome assembly GCA_034670405.1 of Hoplostethus atlanticus. Classification (NCBI taxonomy): domain Eukaryota; kingdom Metazoa; phylum Chordata; class Actinopteri; order Trachichthyiformes; family Trachichthyidae; genus Hoplostethus; species Hoplostethus atlanticus. The sequence continues at coordinate 18,066 of JAXDDX010000354.1, read as the reverse complement.
CCACCCATTCATGTTAGGAAGGAACTGATTCTTTTTGCACCCCCCCAAAATAACTACTTACTCCCTTAGTGCAGTGATGCTGTAGGATCTCAGCAGATCTGGAAAATAGCACAATTCAATTTCACAAAACCAAAACATACGGCTCTGTTCAAGTATTCCTCTGGTCGTCGTCGACCAAGGTTTTGCAGGTTTGCCTGTGAATCTAGTCCATCTGTGCCAATCACCTCCCTCTCCCCGTCTTCACCTCCGTCTACACACCGGTTTTGGTAGATCGTCCCGTTGGTTCCACCAGCCCGTGAGCGTTTTTTTCATGGGATCATTAGGAACACCCCGTGAATCATCAGTGTCCCCGGGTAGATGGTATCTTTAACTAAAATGGCCGGTGTTCGCATGGAGCTAAATAGGATTCGGTTGTCCATGTCCTCGTCCTTCACGGTGAGTTGAGTTGACGATGAGGACGATCTGCCACAAACACGTATGCGTGACTGCCTGTAAGGCTGGAGAGAATTTTGCAGTCGTTGTTTTAATGCCAAGAACAGTTTCGTCTCCTTGCCACAGAAGCGCCGACCCGACCAGAAGGGGAAGATGTGTCTGTTGGAGTGAAGGTTGTTGGTGTGTTGCATGAGGAGGTTTAACTTTTGTTGTGTAGAGAGTAGTGGTTTGGTGTGTGTGTGTGTGTGGGGAGGAGTTTGGCTGTGTGAAGATTGTGCTTCCGAGTGGTGGGGTTCATGCACTGTTAACTCAGTTGGTTCAAAGGATTTCTTCTTCACATGGCTGCCTTTTTCTTGTATGTTGATTTTTGAAGCCGTTGAGGCGACAGAGAGGAAATGAAAGAAAAGCGTCGTGACGGCTGATGAAACTAGACGGTGTCAGAACCCGTTCGCTGTGCCATGAGATCCTCTGGCAGGACGACCCCCCCCACCCCCTTATTGAAAACCAAACTCTCTAGCCTCTTCCTTTAGTTTACCGATGCGGATTTGAATTGTTGTTTTTGGAGCCGCCAATTTATTTTTTTTTATTTTTTTAGTTTCTTATTTTTTTATTTTTATTTTTCAGCAAACCCTGTTTAAAATTTCACACACATTTTTTTATCACACATTCACACTGGGGAGCTGCCCAGTAAACCAGTTGCTTTTTTAACTTGGTCTGGTGGTGGCCACTGAAGCGGACTCCGCTGGAGGAAGAGAAGGTGCAAGATCAATCAGGAACACACACGGGAAGGTTTGGTTGTTTGGTTGGTATCATTGAATATCAGGCGTTTTGTTTCCGGGGACATTCTCCCTTCAGTATCGTTCTCGTTCATGTCGTGGTGGGTGAAAGTTGGAAGAGCGCCCTGCGTGATGTGGTTTATCCTCACCGATGCCTGCATCCTACAGCGTCGTATTTTAAAAACTATTTGTCAATGTTTGTTTGTACCTCACACGGTTATTCCGGAGCGAGAGCCATTAATTTATATTGTTGAAATTTTTTTTAACCAAGTGATATATTTGGGGCGCTGCAACAATTTCTAACACACGAATTACAAAAGAAGCAGGTGAGGTTCATGTGGGGTTTATTTTCATCGTTGATTTCTTGTTTGTGTTGATGTAGTTGTAAGTTTGCTGTAATACCAGTCCTTTTTAAATAGGGAGGGCCACTTTGGTGCAGCGCCGACGCTCCCCAGACCTCTCAGTTCCGTGACCCGCCCCACCCCACCTCCCCTTCCAGGGGCCTTCTTTGTAGTAAGTAGTACTGTATGACCTGCTTATATAAATTCCAGTTTCCTTTGTTCAATCCGACACTTCTTTGTTGTTGCTTTTATTGAAATAGCACCTTGGGAATTTGCTCAGGACATTTTATTCCCTGAAATGCTAATATAGTGATTTTGGGAAGAACGTTCATGGCTCAAAATATTTTTTTTTAAAATTAATTTTATATTTTATTTTAAAAAAAAACATCAGTAGATTATCAAGTAGTTTTACTTACATTGGCACGCATTTTGACTGCGAGGGCGTGGTTGCAGTTTTGAGTAAACTTGGAGGCAAGACTTATGAAGAAAAGCCAAAGGATGAGTCTACTAAGTATTAAATAAAATATTTTCGGTTGTTAGTATTTGAGTATTAAAGGTTTTTTTGTTTGGCAAACTTACACTAACCAAACGTTTTAGTTTTCTACTTTAATATTCAGAAATGAGGGGTCATTTGTTGGTTGCTCTAGTATTCCGTACCAACTTGCCGTTTTGTCCTTTCTTGAAATGAAAGGGTTGTGTGTGTGAAATATTCCTGCATTTAATGGAGTTTAAATTTTTGGCTTCAAATAAAATAAATAACGAATACATTTGAAAGTAACGAGTAGACATGAACATGAAATAGTCACTGTAGTGTGGGGGGGGGGGGGGGGGGGGGGGGGGTGGTTTGGTGGGGTTTTGATGGGTTGGATGGACAAGAAAAACCAGTCATCCAGGAATCAAGGGATCTGGAGGTATCTGTTTATGCTGAATAACATATTTCTAGCCTTAAGTGTTTGCATATTGGAGAAAAAAAGTGTTGGAATATGTTACATTAAGCTCAGACAAGGTTATACTTGATTATCATTTTCTGGTTTCTTTCTATAAAAATAAAAAAAGAAAGAAAAAAATCTGGTAATATCCATCTAGTCTCTATTAATTCAATGCTTGGTTAACTATAGATTAAACTATAATAACAATTTGCTGACCCTGATTCCCACCGTGCACCATCAGGAAATCGACTGTTCAGGAGATGATGATGATTGGGCTTTATTGTTTGATATTCCGATATATGCTAATACCACATTTCCCAAAATTACACACGGTGACAGAACCAAAGCAGCGGCAGCGCGAGTTTGTTTTTAGTTATTTTGGTTTTTTATTGTATTTTTTTTATTTTTTTTATTTTTTTTTTTTTTTCAGAGATATTGACAGAACCTGAAGCAAAAGTTGAAAGGTAAGTAGCCAAATATATCATTTGTTTTTCTGACAGGGATGAAAACCACAAAAGGTTTCAACACCAGTACTGATGCCACAGAGAATTTATACAAAACATATGAAGGGAAAACAGAAAGGTCACTTAACCAGCCCTAAAATTATTCGGCTCTTTATTATAACAACTTCTTTGAGTACAATAGGGTGACCTTCAATATTCAATACTTCAATAGAGTTACTGAAAGACCTGCAAAAGTACCAAATGATGCACAAAAATGGACAAAAAAAATACTGTTTTAGCCCCAGTTAGACCACAGAAACAGGAACCTTTCCTTTCCTTGGTCAGCAGAAAGTGATGAAACTCTGATATATTTTGTGGAACGCTTTCTCAGATCAGTAAAATCCCAAGCCAGTTCCAAGCTTCTAAACCAGCTAAAGTTTATATATCGTCTATATATTTCTGACTTCAACCAATTGAAGGTCAGTTTGCATAATCTTGAAGGAAAATAGGAAAAGCAAAATCTAGATTAGAGAAGAAATAAATTCTCCTAAATTTTAACTAACTGTGTCTTGATTGTTCAACTCAATTGTGAATCCTTTTTTGAAAAAAAAAAAAAAGGACATTGCTTTTGTTTGACAGCTTCCAGTTTTTTTTTCCCGATGCTTTCTGATTAGACACGAAAAAAAAAAAAACACAATCCTTATTTACAACTAAATTCCTTTAAACACCAGTATTGTATAAAGAGAATAGAGGGGCCAATGGGGTCAGTTTCATAAGAATATGTAGGAGGCACACAAAGATGTGGCATGACAAGACAGCAACCACCTAGTGGTACAAGACACACATTACACAGGACAAGAAACGTATGGCGCAATCACACCTACAGTCTACACCTGAGTAGAGAAGTTGTATTTTGGTTGTAAACATTAACTGGCGCTTAATGTAAAAATGTTTTACCTTGAGGGACATTTAGTCCCATTTTGATGTTCTTACATCATCATTTGCTACAAGCCTTTTGGGTCTCAAGGTTGCCGAATCGGTCACTGATGTCATCAAAGTAGTCTAGTCGGCGAAAAAAAGCGAGCATTCTGGGACGATGGGCGCTGAGCAAGCAGGGGGATGTTCACACGTCCGCGGTCAGGTTCCAACTTCCTCGCTGTAGTTCCTCACTGGAACGACGCAGGACAGCGGCACTGCCGAGCCCGAGCGGCACTGACCCCTGTATCACGGTGAACTTGGATCACAAACCACCAGGACTTCTCAGACATTTAGCCTCAGGGTCTGGTTTATATTAAAAGGAGACTCTGCTGGAGTGGTGTAAAGAGACCTCGCTGCTTGTTTGGCAAATAAATGAAAAACTGTTCAGTCGGAGAGTGCGGGAAAACACATTCTCTGGATGATTTGTAATCAATGTATTTACACTACCTGCCCGGATATGCATAAGTGTTCAACTGAGTATAAGGCCTCGTTGCCCAACATTGGTACCGACCTCACTGATGCTCTTTATTGATTTGTGGCTGAATGGAAGCAAATCAGCAGCAATTATCAACATCAGTGAGGGGGTGGGAAAAGGGGAAGCTTCAGAAGAGTGGAGGGAGAGAGCTTTGTTGGGCTACCTTCTATCTCGTTAGTGCAGCAAAGGGGGACCAACTCCCCTCAAGTCAGCAAGACAAGAGATCCTTAGTGGTCGGAACAAAGGATAGCGCCCACCACCTGTCATCGTCCAGGGTGAGGAGGTCGGAGGCCGTGGTGGGAAAAAAAAGAATTTTTATTTTTCCGTTTTACAAGTTCTGGGGGTAGCACCTCAAACATAAAACCTTGGATAGGGTAGGAGACAAAAACTGCTCCTCTACAGGAAATGGTCAGAAGCAGGGGGGGAGTAGACTATCACTTCATGAGGCAGGCTCAGGTCATTTCCAATGTGTGCAACAGACTGCTCTGAAGTTTACCAGGGAACACTGTGGTTGGCCAGGGTGCTTTCATTTGTTCTTTGCGATGATGGTATGTTATTGTTGGGGGAGGGTGGCCATCAAAGGAACAGATGCCAAACAAGATCAACAAACTGTTTCAAGGAAAGAAAAAAAATAAAAAGATGGTATAAAAAAAAAAAAAGGTGGCTCAGTTAAGTTTGGTGGGTGAGAGAGCCGCTGGACAGCCCTGGAAGGAGGAGGAAGCATAGGTTGGCTGGGGGAACGTGACGGAAGCGACGACGCGGGCTGAGTTAGCCTTTGTTAAGAGGAATACTGGATGAGCATAATGCCTCCTCATCAACTGTGCTTTCATTTCAGAAGTTTCTGGGTTCCTTTTACCATCATAAGGAGTTTATCACTAAGTTCTTCTGATCCCTATCAGGTAGTGGGTATCCTCGCGAAAAATGGGGACTGGTCGGGTCATATGGTCATGAGAGGGGGGTCATCGGTGAAGGGTTACGAGCTGGGACCCGTGAGTGTTACAGTTTCACCTCGCTTCCAATGTATGTTAACCTCTCTCCCTATAAAGGTGGTGACACACTGGAACCATATTGTTGAAAAAATGAAAAGAAGAAAAAAAGTGACAAAAAAGAAAAAAAAAATAAAAAAAGAAAAATTAATACAGAAATAAATCAATTAAAAAAAAAAAAGATAAAGAGAAGAAAAAAAAACAAGAATAAAAGAAAGAAGAAAAGAGTAAGAAAGTAATAGAAAAAATAAATAAAAAAAAAAAGAAATGAATAATAAAAAAAAAAAAAAAAAAAGAAAAAAGAAAAGAAAAAAAAGAAGAAGAATAAAGAAATAAAATGACTAACATAAAGGAGTAAGATATGAAGTAAGAAAAAAGAGTTAAGATTTCTCTTCCCATCCATGCTTGTATTTTAAAAAGAATTGATGCAAGAGAAACTGTTGAGGAGCGGAGAAAATTATTCAAACCCTCTATGATGGCAGGGATGAAACGGAGACTCATCTGGCTACCTGGAGCTGAGTAAGAAGGTTCCTTCAGCCACCGTTCATCAACCCTAAGTGCATGCAAGAGGGGGAAGTTTTTTTTCAAAGCACTTCTTTTGTGCCAACAGCATGCTGGCAGTACAACGCTACTCCAACATTCAACCCTGAGGCCTGCTGCTATCCCTTTTTTGATCTTAATAAAGGAGCCATTATATATCTACAGTATTATGGATGTTGGAATGAGATGGTCATGTCTTCGAGCCAGCTAGTTGTATGTAGGTTTATATCCTTCACTATTACCTTCATTTTTCATAAATAAGTTGTATTCTAACCAGATGTATGACGCAAAACTAGAAAAAAAATTTGATCTTACTCTCATGTCTTCTTCTTCGTTAATGTTGTAAACTTGGCTCTTTATAAAACGTTCTTCAGGTCCTGCGCCAAGCACGACAGGCTTATTTACTTTACGTCAGCAGAAAGCTGAGGGGAGATCCCTTGGGAAAGAAAAACAGACAGCATAGGTAGAGAGAAATAAAAAAGTTACATTTAACACACTGTAGAGTGTTGGGGAAAAAATTTTAATCCTTACTTAGTGGTTCCTCATAAGGCTGCAACGGAATGTTATCTCTTATCCTCTCTAAACGAGTATCTAGTTTGGATAAAGGAATACATTTTAGTGGAGGTCTATATAGATGAATTGTTGTAGTTATGAGCTAGATGACATGTATAGTTATGTTTATATAGATGACATGTAAGTTACTTCTAATATGATGAAGTATAGTTACATGATCTATAGATGGGCCATGTATAAGTTACTGATCCTTGATGATGTATTAGTTTTACTGACTATATAGATGGATGTATAGTTAAATTATCGACTCTCTAGATGATGGTATATGTTACTGATCTAATCGATGGTGTTATTAGTTATGTTATATAGATGATGTATAGTTATGTTATATAGATGATGTTATGTTAGTTAACCATAATATTATGCCTATATAGAAGATGTTTACTTAGTTACTGACTATTAAGATGATGTATAGTTACTGATAATAGATGACATGTTATAGTAGGTTATGATATTTAGTGATGTATATGTTACTGATATATAGCATGATGTATAGTTAATTACTGACTATATTAGATGATGTATAGTCTATGAACTTATAGATGATGTACTTGTTTACTGTCTATATAGTTGGAGTTGTGTATAGTTACTGTTATATAGATGAATGTATAGTCTAGATATGTACTTTAGATGATGTACTAGATATGGACTATATAGATGATGTAATAGTTAGTGACTATTTAGCTGAATGTATAGTTACTGGACTATATAGATGATGTATAGTTAGTTATGACTAGATAGATGATGTATAGTTATGGGCTATATAGAAGATGTATATTATGACTATATAGATGATGTATAGTTACTGACTATATAGATGATGTATAGTTACTGACTTTATAGATGATGTATGTCTAATTAAGATATATAGATGATGTATAGTTACTGCCTATATAGTATGATGTTAGTTACTGTTATATAGATGATGTATAGTACTGTTCTATTGATGATGTATAGTTAGTTACTGATCGAATAGATGATTGTATAGTTATGACTATATAGATGGATGTTAGTTACTGACTATATAGACTGTGTTAGTTATGACTATATAGATGATGTATAGTTACTGAATATAGAGATGTATTAGTTAGTTATGCTAATATAAGTTGATGTATAGTTCCTGAATATTGTTGATGTATCGTTATGATATTAGATGATGTATTAGTTAATTACTGACTCACTATAGGATGCTGTTAGTTACTGTCTTATAGATGAGTATAGTTATGTATATATAGGATGATGTATAGTTAGTTATGATATATTAGAAGATGTTAGTTACTGGATAATATAGTGAGTGTATCAGTTATGACTATCTAGATGAATGTATAGTTCTGACTATATAGTGATGTATAGTTAGTTACTGATATATAGATGATGTATAGTTACTGCTATATAGATGATGTATAGTTAGTCTATGACCTTATAGATGATGTTTAGTTACTGACTATATAGATGATGTCTATTTAATTAATGACTATATAGATGAGATGTTTGTTCCTGTCTATATAGATGAAGATATAGTACGTTATATAGATGATGTATAGTTAGTATATGATATATAGATGAATGTATAGTTATGACGTCTATAGATGATGTATCGTTACTGACTATATAGATGAATGTATGTTACTGATATATAGATGATGTATTGCTTACTGACTATATAGATGATGTCTAGTAATTACTGACTATATAGATGATTCTGTATAGTTAACTGACTTATTAGATGATGTTTAGTTACTGTTCTATATAGATGATGTATAGTTAGATATGACTATATAGATGATGTATAGTTACTGACTATATAGATGATGTATAGTTACTGACTATATAGATGACATGATAGTTACTGAATAAAGATGTGTATTAGTTATGTTAATAGATGATGTATACTTATGTTAATAGAGATGATAGTTATGTACTATTGATGTATAGTCCATGATTATAGATGATGTATAGTTTCTGATATATAGATGGTAAAGTTACTGACCTATATAGACTGACATGTTAGTTATGACTATCTAGATGCAGATATAGTTAGCTGCAATATTAGAATGTCTAGTTTACTGTCTTATAGATGATGTATAGTTAGTTATGACTATATAGAGATGTATAGTTAATGTCTATCTAGATGATATGTATAGTTACTGATATATAGATGATGTTTATAGTTACTGTCTATATAGATGAGTATAGTTGTTACTGACTATCTAGAATGATGTATAGTTACTGACTATATAGATGTTAGTATGACTATATGATGATGTATGTTCCTGATTATATGATGAAGTTCAGTTATGACTAATATAGATGATAAGTATAGTTCTATGATATATAGATGAATGTATGTTTATGACTAGATGACCATGTATATTACTGACGTATTTAGGATGACGTATAGTTACTGACTATATAAGATGAATGTCTAAGTTACTGGACTATTAGATGAAAAGTATAGTTACTGTTATATAGAGATGTCTAGTTACTGTCTAAATAGGATCGATGTTATTAGTTATGTTATATAGATGATGCTATTAGTATGATATATTGATTATGTCATAGTTACTGATTATCTAAGATGCCATGTTATAGTTATGAATTATAGATGGACATGTTAGTTATGACTATATAGCTGACATGTTATAGTTACTGATATATAGATGATGTATAGTTATCGACTATATAGTGATGTATAGTTACTGAAGACTAATAGATGACTGGTTAGTTACTGTCTATATAGATGATGTATAGTTACTTCTAATATGATGTGTATAGTTAGTCTTATAGATGATGTATGGTTAGTTACTGACTATATTGATGATGTATATGTTACTGTTAATAGATGTGTTAAGTTACTGACTAATAGATGATGTATAGTTATGACTATATAGATTGACACTGTATAGTTATGTCTTATATGATGATGTATAGTTTATGTCTATTAAAGATGATGTATAGTTAGTCTATAAAGATGATGTATAGTTAGTTATGGCTATATAGATGATTGTATAGTTATGATATATAGATGATGTATAGTTATGATAATAGATGACTGTTAGTTATGTCTATATAGATGATGTATAGATATGCTCTTTAGATGATGTATAGTTAGTTACTGATATATAGTGATGTATAGTTAGTTATGACTCTATAGTTGTATAGTTATGACTATATAGATGATGTATAGATACTGACTATATAGATGGAATGTTAGATATGATATATAGATGATGTATGTTACTGTCCTATATAGATGAATGTATAGTTTCTGACTATATAGATGTATCGTTAGTGATATATAGAGATGTCATAGTTACTGGATCTATAGATGATACATGTATAGTTTACATGAGATATAGATGATGTATAGTTATGTCTATATAGTGCTGTTTTATAGTTATGATTATCGATGACTGTATAGTTATGACTATTAGTTGATGTATAGTTATGACTATATACGATGACATGGTATAGTTACTGTACTATTATAGATGACATGTATAGTTATGATAGATGACATGTATCGTTAACTGACTATATAGAATGGACTGTATAGTTACTGATATTAGATGACATGTATAGTTATGACTATATAGATGAAGTCTAGTTACAGACTATATAGATGACCTGATATAGTTAACTGACTATGATGCATGCTATAGTTATGACTTTATAGATGACGTGTATTAGTACTGATATATTAGATGTTGTATAGTTACTCGATTATACTAGATGACATGTTAGTTATGAAATATAGATGATGTATAGTTTATGACTATATAGATGATGTATAGTTATGTCTAAAGTTGACTATGTATAGTTACTGATTTTAGATGATGTATAGTTAAGATATTATAGATGGATGTATAGTTACTGACTATATAGTATGACATGTATACGTTACAGACTATATCGTGATGTATAGTTACTTCTACTATAGATGATGTATAGTTACTGATATATAGATGGACTTGTATAGTTACTGTTTTTAAATGATGTATAGTTACTGACTTATGATGAATTCGTATACGTTACTGTCTATATAGTGATGTATAGTTACTGATATATCGATGACATGATCTAGTTACTGTCTATATAGATGATGCTATAGTTACTGTTATAAAGATGAATGTATGTTTATGTCTATATAGGAGTGCTTGTATAGTTATGTCTATATAGCTGATGTATTAGTTCTCGTCAATATTAGATGATGTATAGTTATGACTATATAGAATGTCATGTTTAAATAAGTTTATGTTATTTTAGATGATGTATAGTTACAGGACTATATAGATGATAGTATAGTTGCTGACTATATAGAAGATGTATAGTTAATCTGACGTAATATAGATGATGTATAGTTATGTCATATATAGATGATGTATAGTTATGACTGTATAGATGATGTATAGTTAAGACAGTATAGATGATGTATAGTTAATGTTATACTAGATCGATGTCATACGTTACTGTTATATAGATTGACATGTATAGTTACTGATAGATGAATGTAATTAGTGTATGAAATATAGATGATGTATCGTTACTGCTCTATAGATGATGATATAAGTTACAGCTATATAGATGACATGTATAGTTACTGACTATATAGATGAGTTAGTTGACGATATAGATGATGTATAGTCTATGTCTATAAAGATGATGTATCGTTAGACTATTTTAGAGATGATGTATCGATATGACTAGATGAATGTATAGTTATGGATCTAAAGCTGATGTATTGTTATGTTGATATAGAGTGACAAGTATAGTTATGCTATATGAGATGATGTCTAGTTACAGGATCGATGACATGTATGTTATGGTCTATATAGATGATTGTATAGTTTGTTATATCGATGACAGGTGTAGTTACTGAATATAGATGACACTGTAAGTTACTGACTAAATAGATGACATGTATAGTTACTGGATATTAGATGATGTTAGTTACTGTTAATAGATGCTGTATAGTTACTGACTATATGATAAATGTATAGTTATGACTATTATAGATGAATGTATAGTACTGACTAGATGACATGTATAGTACTGACTAGATAGATGATGTATAGTTATGTTATATAGATGACCATGTATAGTTACTGATATATAGATGAAATGTAAAGTTATTGACTATATAGATGACATGTTATTGTTATGGATAAATAAGATGATGTATAGTTATGTCTATATCGATGACATGATATAGTTTATCTTGATATATAGATGACATGTATAGTTACGATTATAGATGAATGTATAGTTATAGTTATATAGATGAGTGATATAGTTAACTGATATATAGATGACATGTTAGTTATGGATATATAGATGATGTATACGTTATGAGTATACGATGAATGTATAGTTAAGACTATATAGATGATGTAGAGTAAATTATGTCTATATAGATGACTTGTTAGTTACTGACTATATAGATGAATGTATAGTACGATTATATAGAGATGTATAGTTATGTCTATATAGATGAATGTAAGTTATGACTATATAGATGACAGATCAGTTATGATTATATAGATGCAATGTTTAGTAATTGTCTATACAGATGACATGTATAGTTAATGACCTATATAAGATATGTATAGTTACTGGTCTTATATAGATGAGCATGTATAGTTACTGACTATAAGATGTTATACGTTCGTCTATATAGATGCATGTATAGTTACTGATATCTAGATGAATGTATAAGTTACTGACTATATAGTGTATGTATAGTTATTGTCTATATAGATGACATGTATAGTTATGACTATATACGATGATGTATAGTGACTGTCTATATAGATGACATGTATAGTTCTGATATATAGATGACATGTATAGTTACTGACTATATAGATTGTATGCTATAGTAATGACTATATAGACGACTGTATAGTTACATGATATATAGATGAATGTTAGTATTTTCGTCTATAGATGAGTGGTTAGTTCTGGGATATATCATGAATGTATAGTTGATTGTATGTTTTGTCCTGTTGTCCATACTTGTACAAGCTTATATGATCCTTATATGAACTTTATTCAAATATTGGGTATTCTTTTTGAGATGAGCTCTGACAACTTTCCATGGTCCTGGTCTATGCTACCCTGATGTCAGGGTCCTTCGGTGTGATGAGCAGACATTATGTTGCTTTTGCGGATGTCCGGCAGCTTCTCCTCCAGCTAGTGGGCATGATGAGACGTTTGTGCGCTCGATGAGTAGGCCACACAGTGGATCTGTTTAAGGCTGAGCCAGTGCGATAGACGCGGTTCCTCCGGTTGCGGGGTATCAGAGGCGTTGAATAACCGGTAAAGGGGAAACAGAGTTTTAGAGAAATCAGTTGCAAAAATGATAGATTTGGCTAAACGGGTTTAATAGAGAAAGGAAAAAAGGAAGCTTACCTGATAATTGTTTGGAATGAGACTTTAAGGATGCTGTGATGTCTTCGACATAGCCGCGTGCTTGCTATCCTCAATCCCTAGTGGTATTAACCAAGATGATTGGCAGAGGTTAGCCTTCGTCCAGCCTTTCACAGGAGTAGGTGCGAAATGAGGGAAGCAACACAGAAGAAGGTTAAATGGTGCAAAAGGAGCGAGGATTTCCAGTTATCTCATTTTGGAATCCAACTCTCAAATTGAAGATGAACAACGCTGAGTGTTGAGGCTGAGTCAGAGCAGCGGTGATGGGTGGTAGGTGACGTTTCGCTCTGAATTACAGAGTTGATGGAGTTGAGAAGGCTGGACTTACCAATCCCACCGGTTACGATGCAGAGGACCGAGCTGAGACACAGACATGACTATGGGGCTTGTTAAGCTAATATGTCCATAGCTCTTCTCCTCCAGTTTGGAAAAAAAGTACAATATACAGACAATGGTAATTACACCACACAACCCCCCAACACCCCCCCCCTCCACCAACCTGTTTATTTGATTTCAGTAAAAAGAAGGAAAATCATCCGGACATGGTTCATGGAGCATAGTATTGTATAGGAATAAAACATAGCCATAGATATAGTATGTTATAGAATAGTATATAGCGAGGCATAGAGCATGCAATGCAATTGTGCATGGGTAAATTTTCATTACCTCCTGATCTCTTAAGTTTATACTTTTTTAGTCACAGTAGTTTTATATATATATATAGTAAAAGTATAGCATAGCTGTTATAGTATAGACATGATGATCATCAGCTCTTATCAGATACAGACGATGGATCCATGGTCCTCTAAGATTTTGCTTTTATTGAAGAGTATAAAAACTAATTTTATCCATTAACATTTCATAAAAATAGATTTTTACCCAATATTACATACATAATCATAAGTTACACTTACTTGTGACAGGTTTAGATCGGGACCTCTAAAAACACATAAATGCCCAAATCAGTATTTGTAACAGTTTTTACAATTCTGAACACGTTGATTAAAGTTGAGATTTAAAATAAAAATCCCTCTAGACAAAACAAAAAAGTACAGATTCACTTCAATATGTAGAGGGGTTACACGGTTTCTATTAAGGGTGGTCCACATTCCTCTACATGCAATTGAGGAAGGCAGGATTTTTCTATTACTGATAACAAAACAGATACGTTAGTTTCATTACAGATACCTTCACAATATTTATGAATGAAAACTCACCTTAACTTTATCAGATAACTATGTTTTTAATAAATGATTATGAATGGTATTTTTATGTTTGTACAAAAACAAACGGTCTGTACAATTTGTATTGTAAACATGAGAATAAGTAGAAGATCCGAAAATAAAGACATCATTTTTTGAAATGTTCAGGAGTCAGTTTGGAACCAAATGAAAATCAACGATTAATACATGTGTGTGAGAAGGAAATATATGATGAACTTGAGCTATCACACACAGAAGTTCCTCATTCGGCCGGAGTAGTGATATTAAAACATTCAGTTTACTCTGAGGTCTCCTTGAGTCAGAGAAGTGCAGGTATTCTACACCATGGATGGAGATGATTACTTCACTTCAGTCTTTTCTTGTTTTTTGGTCTCTTTCAATTGCCATTTTTTTTTTTCATTTTTCTGTTGCTTTCCTTTCAAAAGAACTTTTCTACAGAAATTTGACATCTCCCGAGTTAGTAGTATGATCACGCTGGATTACTTTAGCTCGCAATACTTAGAAAAAGGAGGTGGTGTGCAAGTTGTGATGCGAAGAAATCAAGTTGTTTTTCAAAACCTACATGACCACAGCCAAGGGTTTAAAGTCTAGATTTAGCAATGACAAAGCATTCAGTCCTAGGGGTTTTTAAAGGGTTTTATTGGGTTTTTAAGGGGGTGGAGATGTAATGTTAACTGTTCGGTATCTGAATTAGGATGAGGTGTAGTGGGTAATCATGCGCAGAAGCAGTGAGGAGTGATATTGTTATAAGACGGGACATGTAACTGATGGGACCTAAAATTGAATCCTTGAGGAAACTACACAGGTATTGTTGGCTGTGTATTTTGATGAGCTTCCACTTGAAACCGGTTTTTGACAAAGATATAGGCTGAAACAATTCCAGTGCAGTGTCTTCATGCCACTAGTATTAGGTTTTTAGGTGTCAAATGGTTGTTTGATGGTGTTTTTTTCTGCTCTGTAGTGTCTTGAATAAGTCTAGATGGTTTAAAATAGAACTTTCCCAATTGACTCCACCATCATTTTGGCACTATTGAGGGCAAGTCTTTAATTATAATATTGTAATATTGAACTCACCTTGCTTACTTGGTTAGACTTACACTCAGTTAGCTGGAGGTTGTTGCCATGAATTTCTGCAGGAACGAAACTTCGCGTATTGGAGGTTGACAGAATTGCTATAGCTATGTTGGCTTCATCAATTATAAGAAAAATGCATACACAAATAAGGACATATTATTGTATTTTTCATGTTGAATGGAGTTTCGGTGACTGGTATTTGAGACTATTTGTCATGAAGTGAACAGAAATGCTGGTGGTCATCTGCATGTCCTGTCCAGACTGGATAAAAGGATAACTGGTAGCTCCAAACAGTAGCAGAGAATTATAGCCCACGACAGGTGGGTCCTGCGCTGTCACATCGTGGGTGGTTGGAAGGCTGCGGTGAAACCAGGATGTGGCCTTGTATAGTGTTGTAGCTGATTTTTTTTTTTTCCCAGCTGGGAAGGCAGAGCGCTTCTCCTGTCTTAGTTGTGGGGTTAGGAGGAGGTTGGACTCTGGATGGTTCTGTAAGGATTCCTGACTGAGACCTCTGAAGTTCGTCATGTCTCTAAAACCAAAACGAGCAAAAGGTGATGAATTAAAGAGAATGGTTCGCTTTTTCTCAAGCAGGATATCTGATTGTAGACTATCTTGAGGGAAACTTGAACTCTGGAGGGCGGTTTACAGAGCGTTAGGATTAATCAGGTTAGGTTAATTTACTTAGCACGCATTTTATAAATTGATTCATATGAGAGGCTACACTTCAGATAAATAGTTATATAGACTAGGAGTCCAGCTAAGGTAATAGCGGGATAGTTAACAGGACTCGCTGTAAAACCGGGGTGGAATTTACTACAAAGTATTGTTGTGGAATGCACGTAGAACCTGACCACACTTAAGATATCTACTGTTAAGAGAGATCTCTGAAAGCTAGTCCATTTTGTCATGGCTGCCTCGTCATGGGAAATGTGGTGATCTTGGTATCTCTTCAATAGGAGGACTCTGCAGTAGTCTGAGATAATATTAAGCATGCTGTGGCAATAGAATGAAATGCCGTATTCATGGTTTCAAAAGCCAGATGGGCCTCTTTATGAAATTTTCATACAGTATTTGTAATTTGTTGATCTAATGTGGGTTAAGAAATACCAATGTGGGTATTCATTAATTTGTGCATAGAGCAGGTGTTTCAACTGATGAATGACAATCTGTTCGAAATTGAATTTCCGGCCAAGGCACTGAACCATTTTGTTGGTTTTAAAGGTTTGGCACTACTGTTATAGAGTTCGATAAAAGAATAAGGCGATCTAGTGCTTCCCTGATGTTCCAAACACTCGTAGTTTATGATATACAACGTAACAAATCAGATAGAACAAAATTCTTGAATAGACTTGGTTCGTAGAAAAACTTGTACGGTCGTTTTACGATCACGTTGTTTTATGACGTTTGTGAATGGGTCAATTGAGGACACTAGAAAGACTCTTTCATACACAGCATGCGTGTGCATAGCCTCTGTTGTGGGTAACTGGATCGAAGATAGGGAGAGGGTGAACAAGAAGTTGGTCAAGAGGAAAATCATTGAGTCATGAGATGACTATTCAGTGTGCAAAATGATGGAGGAATGTAGTGGCAGTGCACACACTTGTACAATTTATGAAACCAGTCTTTTCTGATTCTGAACTCGCTCAGCATCTGACTGATTAGAGGAACATTAGATGGGATATGACATAGGATCTGATACAGCAATTATCAGCGAAGTGCCAACTATCCATAGAACTGTACCTTGTCGTTGTTATAGGCGAGCAGCATGGGTAATTGTACTAGTCTTTCGTTACTATAGCATTGAGGACCTGGGTGTGCGGAATATTATTCATTTAGCGTGCGTCATACCTGTGTATTGTGCCTTGTTTGATGGATCGAAGTTTTACATGACAAAAGCTAGGTGATCAGTATAGTAAGGAGGAGGGTTAGGCCTTCCTGTACGGCGTCAACTGAAAAGCGTGACTCAAGTAAAAATGATGTACGCGCATTATCTTTGTACAAACAGAAACGGGCATGAAAATCATTCGTTGGCTGCTCTGTCTATAGCCACCATTCGCTGGTTGGTGGTGCTAAGTGCAGGTAATGATGTTCTTTGGCAGGTCAACTCGGGGCAATTGTTCTTGAAGATAAACCTGCCACTGCCATAACCGTTGGCTTGAGTCGAAATTAGGGGGTGGGCGGGTTATAGGTTGAACGGTTACCGGTAGAAATCCGTGCCACGGCTAGTAGAGATTTGACTCCACCGGGATTGTAGGTAGAAGGCTACTTTATAGGCTCTTGGAATGTAAAAAACTTCTTTTTAAATTTACAACATAACACAACAAGCTAGCGAATGCGCGCTGCTCATTTAGGGATAATAAACTAGTTTGTGGAAAAAGGACGATGTGAAAAAAGTGGTAGTGCAAGTAAACTTTCGAACGTAACAGACGCAGCTTTCTGGGAGATGCATGGTGAAATGGAAGGCAGCGAGCATGATGGGGAGCTTCCGTTCCGATGAAAAAAAGGAGAAGAATTAGTTAGAGAAAGGTGCTTCGTCCATCATCCTGGAGTGGTTTGGGTTTTAAAGTCGGACTTGAGCATGACAAATATTATTGCAAGCAATGTCGAGCAAGAGTTGTTGCTGGCGGTGGTAACACGAAGCAATCTGTTTTATCCCTCAAAACAAAAATTGTCGGAGTATGGAGGAGAGAGTACTAGGGATGCGGCAGACAGCAAGCAGTCCTCGCAAGTGGTGCTAAACGAAAAACAAACGAGTCGTCGCTAGAACCGAGTCATTTTCCAGAAGCGGGTGGAAGGAATTACATCATACGGGAGTACTCTGTAAGGAACATGGTTCCTATACAAACAGGTTTTAAGATTGATCAAAA
>JAXDDX010000353.1:0-150862 GCA_034670405.1 Hoplostethus atlanticus | reverse complement strand
TTCACAAAGGCTTCATGCACTGCTGGCTGCTGCTCATGGTGATGGTTTTCACTTTGTGGGGAGCTTACATTCTCGAATTCTGTAGTCATTCTGGACATTTCTGGACCTGCCACCATCCAGCGTCGCAGCGCCCCAGGATTCTTTGTCAGGCCAACTGCTCCACCAGAGCGATTAGCATGTTCGCTAACGTGCTAGCTTGCCACATAATTACTGTAATTCTGTCCTCTACATTCTTGCTAATGTAGCTGTCAGTCAGAATAGAAGCACTTACTTGATTTCTCAAATGAGGTCCAACGAATGACTGATAATTCCATATAACATACAGCAGAAGTTGTCAAAGTTGTTAACAAGCTATAGCTACCTTTACACCTGGAAATAAACACATAACACGCTCTAAGCAGAATTTTGTTACAGGGCCATGGCTGAGGCAGCTGGCAGCAAATCTTTATTAGAACAAAAATGCAATTTTGGCAAAGATGATTGTATGATTATAATGCAGAGTGATGGGGCAAAAACTGGAAAAATGCAATGCTGAAGTCAATGACCTCTCAAGGTCACCAGAGGTCAGATACAAATTGCCTCCATGTCTGAAATAAAACCTTGGGGTATGTAGATTATATGCTGAAACTGTCATGCTTTAGTCATAAAATGCACAATTGGTTTGCCTATCCGCCCCACTAAATAGGGGAGACTACATAAAGCTATATATTCACATGCTGAGATGGACACACGTAGGCCTATTCGTTTTTTTAAATAATATTTTAGTGGAGGGAGATCTCTGTTCCGGACTTGAGATAACTCAGATTAGTTCAACTGTATTTCACGAGATTCCACGGCAACGTTACAAACATTTATTCAATGTCACTATCGATGATGTGATAACATGATAACGTGACGTAATATCAAACAACCAACCAATGGGAACGTCTAAAAGTCCACACAGAGGCCGCTTGAGTCCCAAAAGAAGACGCTATTTTATTCAAAGATTATCGCCCAGATTTACTAGAAGATTTTTTTTCAAGAGATTTTGGGATGGCTCCTCGTAGTCCTTTCACCACCCCGACATCGGTTCAGTCAGCTGATGCCACTCCGATTCGCCCTAGTAGCTCGGGGCATCTAGATGCGAATTTGGTCATGGCTGCCATTGGAAGAGTTGGACGGACTTTGAGTGATCTGTGACCAAGTAGGGAAAATCAATGGACGACTTGATGCAATGGATACACGATGCATGCAATTGAGGAGAGTAACAAGCGCCGCAATACACGGATATAATCTCTCCCCCCTCCAAGAGGCCGGCGCCATCGACTAGACGGACACACTGTCCAAACATGGCGCTGAGTGTTAAACTTGGTTCGCTAGCTAGCTAGTTAACGTTGTAGTTAACCCAGTTAGACCATAGCCTCAGCGGGGAGTTTTCTCACTAACTAATATGTAAGATATGTAGCTTACTGATTTGTAATTTCTAATGTGTTACAGGAAGCGAAACGGCGGTACGGAGAGTAACAACCGTCGCAATGACACGGATATAATCTCTCCCCCCTCCAAGAGGCCAGCGCCATCGTCTCCGGGGGTTCGCAGCTGGATACTATTGGTGAGTTTTAAACTTGGCTAGCTAACTAGCTATAGCTAACCTAGTTAGACCATAGCCTCAGCGGGAAGTTTTCTCACTAACTAATATGTAAGATATGTTGCTTACTGATTTATAATTTCTGATGTGTTACATGAAGCGGTACGGAGGCTGCACAACAATGAGAACAACATCTAACGATATGATCCACAAGAAGGGTATGAATGCTTGTTGTGACTGTTGCTTGTTGGAGCTAGATCGCTAGAAGTGTACAGCCTAATTAGGAAACAACCAACACTGAACAATCTGTTTCTGTTTCAACAGCATAATCTCTCCACACAATCTCTCCAACGAGGCGGTTACAATGTCACTGCTGAAGGAGGTCGTCACCAGTTTTCCTGATATTTATGTGGATGTTATCTCGGGTGAGCAAAACCTTTCAAAATTAGCATGGTGTTAAAGGGCATTTTGTAGGTTAACACAACTGTCGGAGCTCTACCAGGTTCTTCAGGGCAGGCTGGAGGTAGACCACGGCTACCTACACAGCCATCGCCCCATGCAGCAGCCTGCCGCCTTTTCAGACCATCAGGTTGTCTAGGAGATGTCTTCTGGCACTCAGGTTTGGCAGTGCTCAATGATGTCTTTCACCATTAAGGGCCAGAATAATTGGGATTTGACTCGAGCAAGAGTCTTGTCTTGGATCAGTGGTTCTAATCAAGTTCTCAAGTACCCCCTGTCCTGCAGGTTTTAGCTCCAGCTCTACTCAGGCACACCTGAACCAATTAGAGGCTTCAAGTTTTCATGATACCTTAATTGGTTCAGGTGAGCCTGAGTAGAGCTGGAGCAAATATAAGACTCCATCTTCCATAGCATACCTCTCAGCCTGGTCTGATTGGGATGTGACCTTGGGATCATTAACCTTTGCAAAGAGGGGTGCCAGTGAGGGGTCAGCTCTTTGTAGCTCTCTGATGTCTTCTGGTGCCTGCCATTCTTCATCAGCTTTCAAGGTAGAAACATCAGCTGGGAGTTGAATGCCTTTTATTTTCTCCATTCTGTGTCGTGACTTGCTTTTCTGGGGTCCCTTGTGACCACCTTGACATAAGGAGGGGGCAAAATTAGGAAGGCGCTCCAGCCCTTGCTTGGCTGTCTGGGGACAGGTAACTACTGGTTAAGACTCATGAATGAAAGATGTTGAACAAGACTTGGCTCGGTGCTGGCAAATCTTGTGAATTAGGTCACACAGAATGGGTAAGTCTCTGCTCAGAATCATGTCATGAGGTCAGTATGTGACACTACAGTACCATCAGTCACAGGATATCTTTTCTGATCACCATGCACACACTGAATGGCTGTTGCATGGCTGTAGTCAAGACTGCCAAGAGACACAAAAGAATTATGATTGAGGGACATAGAGCTACCTGTGTCTAGCAGAGCCTGCACATGTTGACCATTGGCAATAGGAGGCATGAAGACTTGCTCATAGTCTGTCACTCACTCAGGTTTCGGCTCCAGTGCTAGAGCAACAGACATGACTGAAGCTTAGACAGGAGGACCGGGCACATAGTAGATAGTAGCAGCCCAGCTGCTGACAGTGGAAACAGATCAAGTCCTTCACTGTTGAACCTTGCCCTGAAGATCCAGAGGTTTTGACCATGCATTTGACAACCTGCTCGGTGATCAACTCCTTTGTGTGGTGGATCAGCTGTATCCCTTGGGCTAAAACTTGAGCATACCATTTTCGTGGTGGCTTCATTCCTTTGCGAGCATTGATGTACTGGCCTGTCAGTTTTGCTGCTCTGAGCCCATCTTCTGGCTCATGTTCCTTGACCCAGGTTTTCAAAAGGAAGCATGCAAAGCAGTTGCTCCAGAACGATCACCTCAGCAATTTCTTCTTTAGAACGCTGCTCAGGTTTCATCCACCTCCTGTAGAGGCCTTGAGTCTGTTATAACTCTCTTTGGGAGATTCACCAGGGGACTCGGCGTTGACCAAAACTGTCGATATGTCTCAGGAGAGATGTCAAATTTGGCAGGGAGAGTTTGAGGTCTGGATAACTGTTGGAAGCTTGCTCGTCCATTGCTGAATAGGCTTCAAGAGCTTTTCCAGTGAGTCTGCAGGCCCATTTAAGTCAAGTCAAATGTATTTATATAGACCTTTATCACAAACAACATCGAGGGGATCGAGTCAGACTGTGGAGTGGAGAGGGCGAGTGAGTCCAGCAGCGGCCTATCTAGTGGCCTATCTAGTCGGGGTTGGAGTGGGATGCTCCTGGAAGCCTGGCGGACTGGCAGCATTGGTGCTCCGCAACTGGGACAGGGGGGAGGTGCACTGGCCGGGAGAGACGGAGCTGAAAAGCGGACATCAATCCGGCGCACCTCCCCTCTGTCCCGGCAGGTCAGCTGCGGAGCACCAAAGCTGACAGTCCACCAGGCTTCCAGGAGCAACCCCGACTGGGCAGCTCTTCCAGGCTGCTCCCGGCTGCATCCTTCGTGGACCTGGTTGGTCGCCGCTACTGGTCTCGCTCTCCCCCTGCTCCATACATCCGACAGTCAAGTCGCCTGTCAGACTCACGCTCACTCAAGCTCAGACTCTCACTCTGGCTCTCGCCATCCTACCACTGCCACCAAAAATGTCACACCTTCTTGTTAGGAGAAGGTAATGTGTAACCTTAGCACTAGACTGGCACAATTTGCATGACCTTTTAAACCCACAGACTCTTGGCCAAAAGAAATAATGGCAAAGTACACAGTTGGACAAAGTGCAGGATGATTTGTTTTCCCAAGATCAAAAAGTGACAATATTAGTCCATTGCAAAAGTGACTGAAAAAAAAAGAAAATAAACATAAGCACTCATACTACATCAAATAAATTATATCACACAAATAAAGTAATGACAAAACAATAGCTTTCAACTCTTTATAACCGTATAATGGGTTATCTGGAATGTGCCCAACACCTTTTGATCCAGGAAGTGGAGCAGTGCTGTGGGTGAGAGTTTGCGCATTGCGACTCCAACCCTGACCTTCACACCCTTAATTTCCACTGTGCTATTTCAATGTTAAACTACTGCCTGTTTCAGTCATCTGTGTCCTGTTTCACATGATTAGCTGAATATCATACAAAACTACGGTGCACTACTTTTCATAACTATACCAACGAACTTGATATGAGAACAGGCTGGACAGATATCCACTGTTTGTCTCCACTGTGATTGTCAGCATCAAGCCTGTAGTCACTCCGACAGTTTCAATACCGCAGAAGACCATTGTTTCGTTCATTCAATTTCCAGTATAAAGACCATTCAGTACAGAATGTCTATTCTTTGGTGTCAAACAAATGAGATTAGATATAAGATAATTCACTTGCATAAGGAAGGTGAAAGTCAAAGAAAAATAATTGAAAAAACAGAAGTTCAAAAAATTAAGATAAGTGTACTTTTGTACAATAAGATAAAGAGAAAATGGGACTCCTAACAACTGTGCAAGACCTGGTGGACCACCATCAGATAGACAGTACTTAAAGCTTTCATCTTTGAGAGATAGGAAAAAAATCAAGCTCCACTCTTGCTTCAGATCTGAAAAAATCCACAGGTGTTTTTTATCGATCCTTCCAGTGTGGGAGGACAACTCAACTCAAAACCCCCACTACTGAGAAAAGGAAATAGACAACAGAGAAGAACATTTGCACTGGAATACCAAAACTGGACACCTGAGATGTGGAGTAAGGTTTTATGGACAGATGAGTCTTTGGATTTTTGGAAGTAACAGAAGGCAGTATGTACACCGCCGAAGCAATGAAAGACTCTACAACAATACAAAAGTCTACAACCTTCAGTCAAGCATGGTGGAGGATCAGTGCAAGTTTGGGTATGTATAACAACATCTAGAGTGAATGCTGATAAATACAAACAAATCTTAATGCATCATGCAATACCCTCTGGAAAACGTTTTATTGGAAACAAATTAATTTTACAGCAAGATAACGACCCCAAGCACACTGCTGAGAAGATCAAGACGTACTTGTCAAAAGAAGAAGCTGCTGGTGTTCTCAGAATAACGGACTGGCCACCCCAGAGCCAAGACCTCAACATCATTGAATGTGTTTGGGATTACTTGGATCATTAGAAGCAAGATGCAAAATGCAACCAACTTCTTAGCCTGAACTTTGGAGGTGTTTACAAGAAGCATGGGAAAATATCTCTGCAGATTCTTTGAAAAACTTTTTAGCAAATCTCCTGAAAAGAATGGAAGCTGTAATGAAGGCAAAGGGTGGACACACTAAATACTGAAAAAAATGGTATTATGTTTAGTTGTGGAGGCTTTTATGTAATTGTGTGTTAAATATATGTTTCCTGCATTTTTTCCTGACACTGAAAAATAAATAACTTTCACTTAGTGGCCGTTTTGACTGGAAACTAAATAAACGAAAGGGTGGTCTCTGACTTTTGCACAGTACTGTATCAGTATGACTGGCTGACACAAAAGTCTCCTTTAAAGGTTAAGATTGAAGTCCACCAATGCAGCAGCCTCTCAGATATTTTTTTTTACCAAAATAGATTAATGAAGTGGTTTCCAAACTATAGAGCCCATTCCTCTGTCCAATACAAACACACATAGAGGCTACTGTATAAAAAGCGTCAAATCAAAACCACTTTTGCTACTGCTGCTGTTAATACTCTTGCTACTACATCTACTACTACTTCTACCATTACTACGTCTGCTAATACTTCAACTACTAATATTTCTACTGCAGCTATTACTAAGAGCCAGGGTCACATTTGACAGTTTCTGTCTCCCTCTGGTGGCTGTCAAATGTGACCCTGGCTGTCTTTCACAATGTCCACAGACCAGACTGGTTTACTGATGACTGAATAGAACACACAAACCGATACTTCAGCTAATACTTCTATTACTACTTCTGCTACTACTACTCCTGCTAATACTACTACTTCTGCTACTACTACTGCTGGTGCTGCTATTACTTCTGCTTTTACTACTTATACTACTACGATTTCTTAACACAGGATCTTCCTGATTAAATTGCCTTTTTTTTTTAACCTTTTCTAATTCTATTTCCTTTTCAATGTTTCAAATGAAAATCTAAGGTCTAATCTAGGTATTTCCAGCTAATTTAGAACACCACTATATTACCCCAGCTCAATGGGATGGGAGAATGTCATTCATTCTAGCTTGCCTTAAATACATATTCAGCCAGTGGGTTTTTATTTATTTATTTATTTATTTATGCCAAACTTGCACAAAAGTCGGATCCTGCCAACAACCAGTCCCTGAACCTTCAAGGTTTTCTGTTGGAAGGCCAGCACAGAAGCTGTTCTTTTAAAACCATCACATAATGAAGGAATAATAATAGAAAAAAACTAAAATAAATGGATATTCAGACACTCTTTCAAAACACTGCCCTTGCTATACCTGATGTAATAACGAATTTGAATGAATTCAAAATTAAATGCTTTTAAATTGGGAAAGGTGAAAATAATTTTACCCATTGATTTTGGCCCATCTTTTGTGTAGCCTTCACACGAAAAAACAACCTTTGTAGGACATCACGAATGTATTGTTATTTTTTGCATGTCGAATAAAATGAAGCCGAGCCAGCTTTATAATCAACATGACATTTAATTTTATTTAGATCAATTAAATATGACTTTCTTTGGAGTTGATTAAAAAGAGTGGTGGATGTTTGCTTTTCTGACTCTCTTTGAAATGGACTGAAATGACATTTGAGTAAGCAAAATGGAATGCAGAAGGTGGATGAGGAAAAGAAAGAGATGGATGGGGGAAAAAGAAGAGGAAGAGGTAGAAGAAGAAGAGGTGGAAGAGGAAGAGGGCCACGGACTGCGAAACTCTGGTACGTACATTAACTACACACACATTTTTTCAAAAAAGTAACTCATTACTTTTTATTAAACTATTCTATTCTATGGGAGAGAAATCAAACATATATGCACATATATATATTACCACACTTGAAGGTTCTACATGTAGCATTTTTAAACATCAATATATCAATATATATTCCACTAATTCCACTTTAACATTATGATGCCGTTTAAACTTCAGCTGCTTCAGGAGTTCTTTCATTGGAATGACATTCTTTCTAACCTTTTATGGGATAAAGTCAACCTAGGAAATACTTTGCAATACTTCCACCCAGAGAAAGTTAATTTTCTACCATTTCTCATGGAAGTAATGGGAATACTTCCACCCAGAGAGAGTTTTTTTTTTTTTTACCATTTTGCATCTAAGCTGTCGAAGATGGGCTACAACATTTTTAGGTAATTCAATCTGATATTTGGAGGGGTGGACAACAAAAGTGGCGAGTTCCTTTTTTGTTTGTAATATTATTATTGAAAGAGTAAAAGTAGTAAACACACTTGGGATATGTAATATGTTAACTGTGCTACACACACAGACACACACACACACACACACACACACACACACACAGTGACACATGCATACCCAGCACATACAGTCATGTTCGTTGTTATTTTTCAATAAATCCCATGAGCTGGATGTCAGGCGTGTCCAAAGTAGCTGACAGGTTGGATGAATGGGGCAGTGTGAGGAGGAATTGGGGGTGTGTATACACACACACACACACACACACACACACACACAACTTCATTGCTTCTTAACGCATGCAACAGGTGTGTGTGTGTATGTGTGTTGTCTTTTGCCATACCACTCTGCCACAGTTGTGTCTTAAGAGCCAGAGGAGCATTTCCCATCACAGGGAAAAATCTCTTATTTCACGTTATAGCGGCACTTCCGTCACCTAATGAGACGGTTCCAGGGGGTTCCCCGACAAAATAAGGGATATTTAAATTTCACAGATATTTCCACTCCCTGTACGTTAGCACAATGAGAGCATGCATAATGATGATTTCCCACTGGTACCTCCCCGTCACACACAAAGCAAGACTAGGTGTCCCTAGTGATTGCTGGTTCTGGTGTATTAGCTAATGCTAATGAGAGCCCTAGTGTAACCTCACCAGTTTTCATAGACAGACATTTCTTGTGTTTTTATTTGTATTCTATTACTAGCTTTCCTTGGTCTTTACACACACACTGTAGTCTTGTCCTCCTAACCAGGGCGCCGCATACCACCTAGCTAAGGCCTGACCTGTGACCTTATTGTAGCTAATGCTAATGAGAAATAAGATTGCATAAGAAAAAGGAGAGGTACTATTTATTGTATTGTTTTCATAATTTGCTTTATTTGGCAGAGCAGTGTATTCACGCTTGCACACATGCACAGGAAATGTTTGTGTGTTCGGAAGACCTTACGCAAACATACGCATGCTTTTAAATTATTTATACTGTCATTTGACTGAAATAAGTGGCTTGGTTTAAATATTGCATCAGTTGAGCATGAAACATTTTCATTTTATCAAAGTAGTCATGAAATTTAAGCAGATCAAGTTTAACTTTATGGGCCACAACTGGCAATATGCTTGTCATTCTTATCATCTTGACCTTATTGCAACCATTTTTAAAATTAACATTAACTCTTGGTTTTCGTCTTCGACCAATATTGATGAGGCCCATGATGGTAGAGATGAAAGAGATCATGTACCTGTGTTGGGAGGACAGTAGTGTATCTCTTATTCAGTCATGATCACATCCACTGCTACACAGTGGATTTGCTTATCGTCCCAACAGATCCACGGATGATGCTGTCTCCCAGGTACTGCACACCACACTCTCTCATCTGGACAGCCGGAAGGGGGGCTATGTGAGACTGCTGTTCATTGACTATAGTTCAGCTTTCAATACCATAGTCCCCACCAGACTGGCTGGCAAGTTGATTGAGCTGGGACTGAACACCCCCCTGTGTGCCTGGATCCTGGACTTCCTGACCGCCAGGCCCCAGGTGGTCAGGGTGGGTAGACACACCTCCAACCCCCTCACCCTGAACACAGGATCCCCCCAGGGTTGCGTCCTCAGCCCCCTACTGTACTCCCTGTACACACATGACTGTGTGGCCAGGTTCAGCTCCAACACCATCATTAAGTTTGCGGATGACACAGTGGTGGTGGGCCTGATCTCCAACAACGACGAGAAGGCCTACCTGGAGGAAGTTGCTGATCTGTCACTCTGGTGCCAGGACAACAGCCTCCTCCTGAATGTCACCAAAACTAAGGAGCTGATTGTGGACTTTAGGAGGACACAACAACTGAGGACGTACTCACCACTGGGGATTAATGGGAATACTGTGGAGAGGGTGAGCAGGTATAAATACCTGGGAGTCAACATCACCGAAGATCTGACATGGTCCACACACACTGACACTCTGGTGAGAAAGGCGAGGCAGCGCCTTTACCACCTCAGGCAACTGAGGAAATTCAAAGTCTCCCGGAGGATCCTTCAGTCCTTCTACTCTGGAGCTGTAGAGAGCATCCTGACAGGAAGCATCACTGCCTGGTTTGGCAACAGCTCCGCTCAGGACAGGAAGGCTCTGCAGAGAGTAGTGCGTTCGGCTGAGCGCACTATTGGAACTACACTCCCCACCCTGCAGGACTTGTACACCAGGAGGTGCAGAACCAGAGCCTGCAGGATCATGAAGGATCCTCACCACCCCAACAACGGACTGTTTCAGCTGCTGCGGTCAGGCAAGCGCCTCCGTAGTCACGCTGCAAAAACAGAGAGATTGAGACGGAGTTTCTTTCCTCAGGCCATCAGGACTGTGAACTCCGACCTCACCAGGGCCCCCACCAAGACACACACACTGCCCCTCTTATGCACACACACACTTCGGTAAAGACTACACATAATTTATAATTTATATTACACATACAATTTTCCCTTCTTTTACTATATTTTTTTATAAAGTGCTCTTATTGTAAATATTGTGTTGTTTTTTTATATAGAGCTCTTAAATATTGTAAATATTGTGTTGGTCTATTGTAAATAGTGTGAACCTGTTATTTTGCACATTTCTGCTGAGCATTGCCACTTTGCATTTCACTACACACCTCGTGTGTGTATGTGACAATTAAACTCCTTGAATCCTTGAATCCTTGAATCCTCACAGAGACATACCGTATATAGACAAGAACTTTACCTTCTACTTGTTTATGTCAAATGTTTGTGATATAGATTAGGGTTGGTTTGACATGTAATATTTGGTTGCAAGTAGACTTACCAATATGTAGGTTTTAGTAGATAGTAAGAGGTTTTTGAGGATTATCAGCACAAAAAAAAAAAAATTATCAGCACATCTAAATAGAGGATTTATAAGATATTTTTTAATTTAATATGACACTGTTGATGAAGGGGCAGGACATGATAAGCATTTTGCTTCTTCCTGCTCCTTCTCGAACACATCCATTGTTTTGTTTTTTTCTGATGGAGATTGTTTGATTTATCTTTTATGTTTGGTGTTTTATCTTTTACTGTTTTATTGTGATCTGTTAATGTTGATGTTCGAGACAAATAAAAGAAAGAAAGAAAGAAAGAAAGGTTTCATTAGGTCGAATATGGTCGAGTCATGATGTAGGGAATCCTCAGTGTATTAACATATTTTACTTGTGAGTCTAGCATACTTGCTACCCCTTTATTTACACGCTGCAATATAAAGCTTGCCGGTTTTGACTGCCCCTTTCCCGTGTCGTCTCCTGGCCAGCGCACCTCCCATTCGTCCCACCAGGTCAGCCGCAGAGCACCAAAGTCTAACAGGATGCTTTCCAGCTCCAAACCCGATTAGCCATCTCTTCAGGTCAGCTCTCGGCTGCATCCTCCTGCATCCACAAATCCTGACACAAACACACAGGGGTTAAAATCCTTCCCGGCTGCAATTGGCCTGTATTGGCCGCAGGGTCGGATGCAGGGAGAACCAGCCCACTAGCTTGATTCTCTCCTGCATCCAGTCCACGCCTTAACCATCATCCCCTCCACCAGTCTGCCACAGTGAGCAAGCAAGCATATTTGTTAGAACTTTAAATTTCAACACTGTTGCCAATATCGACATATTAATCAAAACTACACAACACACTTTGGCCCAATCCCAATTCTCATTTTTACCCCTACCCCTCGTTTTCGAGTGCCCCTCGCTTTTCAGCTTGCTCCTCGGAACAAATCTTCCCCTATGAAATGGGACAACCCTTCAAGACCCTGATACGTCATCACGTCGATGGCGTTTACGTAAACAGACGCGACGAGTTAGTTGGCAGACATTACTATGGCGATAATGGTATTATCACAATGACATTTGCCATTTATCTGATGGAGATAGAAAAGCATGGACGCTCGCGATTCATTCACAACTTATACGTTTCACGCTATCAATCGATCAAACAAGTCATCAAATAAAAAAGAACATGCTTCATTACCGGGCCACTTCATGACAGAATAGCAATGCTCTGTAGACTAGCAACCTGTGCTCCTAACGTTACTCTGCCAGTCTGCACTGATATTAGAGGAGTGGTAACAAGTGCAGCAACTTCGCTGCTGGACTTTAGTTATATTTCGGGCGTCATATGCCATCAAAGGGGGGAAATGCGACATGGAAATATGTCAAAATGCGGGACTGTCATGCACAAATCAGCCTTAAAACAATGTTGTAACGATCAGCACACTAGCGATTTTTTGTTATGCTTGTTATAAAGAAAAGGTCTATAATACATTGAAACGACAATAAACTAAGATAATACGATGGTTATCATAATTTTTAAATCTTTTTAATGAAGAAAATACTACTTTTGTTGCTTGTGCAGAGTTCACCACCATCTTGCCGATGATTGTCGGAGATTTCTCCTAACCACTGGCGTTTTTATATGTAAAAAAAATGGTGGGGCACCAACCACTTCAATAGATAGGCTACATACCAGGAAAACTACAGTACTCTCTCTTGCTACTGATGTGTTTTTTTTTAACACATCAGACAGAGTGGCTTGCTTCTAGCACGTGTGAGAGAGAGAGAGATGGAGAGAGAGAGAGAGAGAGAGAGAGAGAGAGAGAGAGAATTACCACTGTCACAAGCCTAAATTAAGAATGCAATATTTAAGCCGACACAGCGGGCCCGGTTCTAGGCATGGGCACGGGGGGGGCAATGCCCCACCAAATGCTCCGCCTGCCCCACCAACACCAAGCGTCCCCGCCGGGCCCGGATCTGTTCTGCGCATTTTTAAACCAAAACAAATCACCCCTGTAGTGTATTGGCCATAACTGTGTGCCGTAGTCCTGATTTCCAACAGGTTAGTGTGACAGTATAAAACTCGTTGACAACGATACTTCACTGTCACTTTTACAGTGTGTTTGTCACAGCCTGTCTCACTTGAGAGATTAGCTTGTAGAGAAAAACTTTAGTACACTTTTGGTAGTAAATGTAAATAATTTGATTTAATATTCATGATTAATTGCATGTGTATTTGTTATTATCGGTTTGTTATTGTTTGCTGTAGTGTTGCACTGCATTAGGAGCTTTGCTGTTGGTGGTTATAGGTTAACGTTAACGTTACTTGGCGAACGTTAGCTACCAAGCACACCGAAGCACATCTTGTCAGACAGTTGGTTAATTTCAACATCGTTCTTGTAGCTATCATTACCGAGTTAGGTAACGTTACAGCGTTATTAAACTGAATAGATATCATGCACCGATTTTTGGTTCCTGAACCAAAACAAAGTAATGCTGTTGCGGCTGCTGCTAGCTCGGCTCCGGGACCGCCGGCTCTCTCGCATCAAGCCCCCAGTTCAAGCAGTTCACCTTCCCCGCCCACCTCGCACCAACACCGGGCAGTTAGCGGTGCTGCTACTGACCCTAGTGAGTTAAATAATAGCGCACCATCCCAACCGATATTAAATTCATTTCCTAAACAAATGTTTAGCCAAACGGCTCGTTAAAGCCAAACTGGTATCGGTCATGGGCATGGCTGGAAGACTAGACGCATGCTTCTGCTTCCACTGTTGCAAGTTTTCCAGCACGAATGACAGAGATATCGTTTTTACCAAGACGGGGTTTACTATTGGAAAGCAGCATTAGAAAAGGACAGGGGATTTACCTGTGTTTGTCCCAATAGACGAGAGTCTATTGGGACACAGGTAGAGCCACTACTATTAACATGACATCTACCAGAGACAACACTTAAAGGAGCCTCGCTCCAGTATAAAGTCCCTAAGGGGTAACCCCCACAAGTTCATAATAATGTGTTCATATATGTAGTTCATAATAATGTGTTCATGTATGTAGTTCATAATGTGTTCATGTATATAGTTCATAATAGTTCATAATAGTTCATAATTCGTTTATGCATGTTGCCTGTAGTAATAACATTTAAATAAGGAAAACACCCTGTAGACTGTAGTACAACATACTGTGATATCAATAAAAAGTTGCCCACCCAAAATCTGTGATTACCCCCCCAATCAAAGCAGTTTAGAACCGGGCCTGCGACACAGCCAAGCTCAGATCAAATGAGCCTACAGGGCCATAAGCGAACAGCAAAGAGCTCAACAGTCAACACCACTGAAGGCCACAACGAAGCGCACAGACAACTTTTTAGGGATACAGATCCATTCTATGACAACAACATTATGACAACAACCTTAATAGATAAGCATGGACACACTCGTCACCATCTATATCAATCGATCCAGCACAACAATATGGCCAATGCACCACTAAGGCAGGATGATAAATATGCTTCACTCACCAAAGCTGAGGGCTCACTTGAAGAGAAAGGCGGCACGTCGTTTCTTCCTCTGGGCAAACTTATCGATGACTTTGGGGATGAAGTCATGTAACCTTTGAATCGCGATGGATAGCTTGGCCAATGCGTTGAATTGCGGCTGTCCCATGGTATTGCAAGTGAAAAGCGCCAAGATTCAAGATTTCAAGAACTTTATTTGTCACATACACACACAGGGTGTGCAGTGAAATGAAAAGTGGCAATGCTCAGCAGGAATATGCAAAGGGCAACAACAGTACACAGTATTTACAATAAAAAACCAGCACAATATTTACAGTAAGAGCACTATTTACAATGGTAAAAAATATAAATAAAAAATATAGTAAAATATGAAACATTTGTATATATGTGTAGTCGCTACCTAAGTGTGTGTGTGTCTGCATAAGAGGGGCAGTTGTGTGGGTCTTGGTGGGGGTCCTGGTGAGGTCAGAGTTCACAGGCGCTTTACTTCCAATTTCTCCTCCAAATTAAGAGTTTCAAACCTGTGCTCGAGTATGTAATCCACTTTGTTCATTTTCTCAAGTTAGTTGGCGTTAGCTAAGCTAAGAAAGTCTCCCCTCTTCTTGCCGACTAATGTTGGAGCCAGACAGCGATAACTAATCAACTCTTAAATATCAAATGATGCTGTAGTGGGGCTACGAATTTGTCACCAAATTCGTGTGATCTACTTGAATACGCTAACACTCTGAGAATGCATATTCCTATTTTCCCACGTACAATACACATTGCATTGTGAGAGAGGGGCTAGCCCCATGTAGGCCTTCTGCGAACAGAATTGGGAGAACGCAGTCTGAAGCAGCAAGGCAGGGACTAAAATCCTAACACAAATTATATACAATTTAGGAAGATGCTATATTCATAGATAATGCCCCACTTGCCCCTAATGACCAGTCTCCACTGCTCCTAACCCTCGGTTTGTAGTGTGCCCCTGAAAAATCTCCGTTTGGAGGGCCATATAGCCCTAGCACTTCGCCCTATCCCTCGATCCCAACAAGAATCGGGACACCCTACCCCTACACGTGAACGCGCAAAACGGAGGGGAAGGGCTAAGGGGTAGGGGGCAAGGGGCAAGGGGTGAATTGGGATTGGGCCTTACACTGAGCAAGCTGAGCTTTCTAATGCTAACAAGCAGCGCTAAAAACATTGAAACAGATTGCTAGCTAATCGGCATGGACAATACTAAAATGGTTTATTGTTTATACATGTCAGCATTGTTGGCAATATCGATCACTTATCTTGATTAGAAAATCAATCAATCAGACCCCCTGTCTCAGTCAGTTCACTGGACGAACCACACCCCCAGTCATAGGCATGTGGTCTACTGAGGACCTATTTCGTGGGTCCTTAAAATGAAAAGGTTGGCAACTCCTGACATAATCCCAGGGATGTGATTTTTCCGGATTAATCCGGAATTCCGGATTTTCCGACCTGAAAATGTGACCCACATGAATCATGCAGATCCACTAAAAAAAATGGGGCGGGGGGGGGGGGGGGGGGATGCTGCATTATGAGCTGCCTGAGTGAAATGGAGAGGATTTGAGGACATCTATAAGCTGAAGTGCGTCAAGATTTTATTTTCATTTCCAAGTATCCACGAGGATGTTTGTTAGCGTTCAGCACAGCTCGAGCTCAACATGCCCAATTCCACACCTGGTACCCCAGTCGCGCTCGTGCGTCAGTACATCGTCACTTGACAAGAACATCGCCGTTTCGGATCGGATAATTCAGCTATGTCAAGATTAATCCTTGTGATATGTCTAAAATACAGGTCTACTTTGACTTTGTTGTCGAATGATCAATCAGATGATAAGTTATTGATTGATTTTCACTTATGGCAGGGTCCCATGGCTTGCCATGATGCTTGTTATTTCACTGTTTTTATGTAGCTAAATTACTAGTGTTTTGCGTATCTGCAAATTTAGCTTGCTAAATTAATAAACTGTCTCACGAAGCGAGATTAGTGGGTTAGCGAGATAACTTTGAATTCCGGTTTTTTTTATAACTTGGGGAATTCCGGTATTTTTAAACCTGGGCACTATGTGTACAAATTCATCATTTATACCGCAAAATACCTACAAAAAGTTTTGGAATTGCTCCGGTAGATTGCCTCAGTCGGCAGTTGCGGAACGGGTTGCTATGGCTGCAATGTAATCTGTTGTGGCCAAAGTACGTCCACTAAAAGTGTTTGTTTTTGCCACTGACAGGCTCAGATTGTTATTCGTGTGTCTGACAACATTACTGAAAGGATCGCTACAGAGGTAGACCTCTTTTTAACCAGAAACCTTTGTTTAACCTCTTCATGCAACAACTCACCTCATCTTTCAGATTTCAGAGCGAGACTTCTCCTTGAGCGAGATTTCTGTTTCTGGTTAAAAAAAGGTCTATCTCTGTAGCGTTCCTGTCAGACACTTCCAATAACAATCTGAGCCTGGCAGTGGCAAAAACAAACACTTTTACTGGACGTACTTTGAGCAGAGTTTTTTTTGGGGGGGGGGGGGGGGGGGGGTGTATGGGTGACGGACGAATCTCCTTAACGATTCCTACAGTTTATTTCTGTCAGCTCATATGAGCTGACAGAATTCTACTCAACTGTCAGGACCTGCTCTTAAGCAACAGCAGAGCAGACAATCTGCTTCCTGTTTACACCGGCACGCGCATGCCCAGTGTAGGTCAATGGTTACGTGATATGCGTTTTCAGGCGTATTAGCATGGATGGAGATAATTTCTGAAACGGTGCTAAAACGCTTCTGTGGACGGAGATCCTTTTAGTTTCAAAACTCAGTTTTAAAACAAAAATGTATTAGTGTGGATGTACCCTGACACAGCAGCAAACGCTTGTCTGTGAACACACCACATTCTCTCCCTGCACTGTATGGCTCATTTTGAGTGAGTGGCGAGATCACCTGAGGTAAGGACATTTGCTTTTTTCAGTTGGCTGTGTTTTTAGCTAACGTTATTGTATCGCTGTCAGAGCAGCTTCTCTTATGCTAGATTTCCACTTGTAAAATAAACTTGACGGATCCCATTCATTTATTAAAAGAGTGCCATCTAGTGGTGGAAAGAGGCCAGGTTACCCTAACAAAAAAACTGTCATAGTAGTTTGATGGTAATTTTAGTTTTACCATGGTACCATGGTAATTATTGTATACATAATTTACCATGGTACAGGCCCTATTTAAACATTGTTGATGTTGACTAGTACAGGCCATAATTTCACTGATAGCTTTAGTATAGAGAAACTTAGCACTGTGCTGCATCCATGCAACCTTGAAGGGGAATTCCGCTATTTTTAAACCTCTACCTCTATATGTACATATTTGTCATTTATACCCCAAAATAGGTACAAAAATTTTTGGAATTGCCCGGGATTGCCTCAGCCGGTAGTTGCGAAACGGGCTGCTATGGCTGCAGCGTAATGCGGCCGATCAAAGTACCCTGGGGGTCATCTTCTAAGCACAGACTCAGTCGGCCCCGGAGTGTGGACAGAAACCCACTTAGAACAGACACACACTTAAGATCTGTTAGATCCTTGGCCAATGGATATGTAAATGTCTGATCCAGGAAACTGGCTAGTAACTTAAAGTGGAAATCCGCAAGATTAACTTTTCTTATTTTTGTCTCTGGTACTAAGCAGTGTTTTTTTTTTTTTTGGTCTCTATCTTTGGTAAGAAAAATTACTTAAATTAATTGCTCAATGCATCATGGTAGTGATGCTCTCTCTCTCTCTGGTCACAAACACACATGTCATCATCATATATGCATGCACTCACATACCATACAACCATAAAAACGTGAATGCCAACAGTGAATGGATGATAAACAAACACCCACGGACATACCTGAGCAGTCAGTTTTTTTTTATTTGACCAAAAATAGGCAGCTGAATTTCCAAGGTCAGTAATAATTCTATTGGATAAGTTTGTTTAGAAAAGTAATTTTGTGCCAGAAGAGCCTAAAGTAGCTGGTGTTACAAAATCAAAATCAGTTTGGCTGAGACAAATCCAATGCTTGGAATAGCATCACCATGCACCTCCTCCATGTCCACTCTATTTGTTAATTGACCTAATAATTAACCTAATATCGCCGCTCCCTCCTGGAATTTGCGATTTTGTTTTTTCAAGAATTCATGCAAATTCAACTGATCCCTGCATATTTGCAAGAATTTACCATCGTTTTTCCAACACAATTGGCAGAGCGCTTGTAATTTTGGCCAATCAGGATATTGTTTTTGCATAAAATGGTCCAAATGTCTCTACCATGATTTGCAACTCAGCAGTAGAGCTCTATAAAGGTAAGGAGGATTCAGACCACAATGAATTGGATTTTATTCACCATAGAGGTGGAATATTAATAAAAAATAGTAATAACAAGAAGAGGAAGAAGGAGAAGAAGAAGAAAGATATTTAGTTGTAGTTTATTCACCCTACAGGTGGAGGAAGTTGAGTCAAAACATAAATGGACACTTTTCTAACTGTGAAACATTCAAATGACTGATTTGATGTGGTGCTTATCGTGTTCATGATGAGTTGAAGGTTTATTTATAAAGACCGGTATTTTCCTTTGTTGCAACTTGGAGTCAATTTTTTTTTCTGTTCAGAAAATAAAAAGGATGAGCACTT
This sequence comes from Hoplostethus atlanticus, assembly GCA_034670405.1. NCBI lineage: Eukaryota > Metazoa > Chordata > Actinopteri > Trachichthyiformes > Trachichthyidae > Hoplostethus > Hoplostethus atlanticus. Next base: position 131,969 of record JAXDDX010000353.1, on the reverse strand, counting down.
AAGTATTTTCAATAGTTTCTGATATGCAGTATGCTTATAGTCACAGGAAGAGATTAAATGTGACTCTTTTTTGATGGGAGGGAGTTAGGTTTGGTATCTCTTTAGTGCACCTTTAGTACTAATTTAGTAATTTTTTCCTCGACTTGTGATTTTTACCAATTCCTGCAATTTTACCGCAAAAAAATGCCACAAAAAAATAGTAATTTTTGTCAAAATAATCACAACCCCCCGTTTTAATGTTATGATTTCTATCAATACTAACACATTTAATGTAATATTTTCATCAGCATTGCCTTTGTGTGTCATCCTAATACTACTATATAAACCTCCTACATACTCCTTATCGCTCACACACACGCATTCACACACACACACACACACACACACACAAACAGAGGCACATTAACATAAAATCATTAAAAACGGGAATGCGTACATTGAATGCATGCAGACATGCAACAGGTACATGGTCACACATATCTGCAAGCACACCCACACCCACACACAGTGTCCTTGGTGGGGCCGTGGTAGACTAGCAGTAAATGGAGGGTCATGGTCAGGGTCTTCCTCATCAGGCGGCCAAACAAAACCTTAACACTCCTCCGCTATGAAGGAAAGCAAGTGGTGAAGGAGGGTCGAACGAGAAGCACTCAGACACGCCTGCTCTCTCTCTCTCACACACACACACACATATACATATATATATATATACACAAATTCAAGGTAGATGTGTTGATTAATGTTTGACCAAAAGGGTTTGAAGGCTGATGCTGATATTTTTGGATTGAAGCTGCCAATAGGCCGATATTTTGTGGCAGTTTGGATATCTGTCTGTATATTTTATTTGCTCCGTGAATTGGCATCTTGCCTCTAAAATAAAGGGTTTTACCAATATGGATTTTTAAACGCTGATATCTTTGAATTAAATTTGATTAAATGTGACCTTTTTAATGCCAAATGTTGAAAAAAGCAACTATTCAGTGTTTCCCCAAGAATTGTGTATTCCTTTCAGGGTGGAAAAGGCTGTAAAACAGCATTTATCATATGAAAATGTCACAGATTATTACTTTAAATGCAATAAGTCAGCATCTGACTCATCTCAATCCCTCTATTAATCAAGATTTGAATTTCTTAATGTCACACTAGGGTTCGACCGATATGGGTTTTTAAATGCTACCGTTGTTGGATTGAAGGAGGACTTTTTCAATTTGCAATCATATTTTCGGACTGAAGCTGCCAATAAACTGATATTTACATTTGACCATGCCAAATAATTCCAAGTATTTGTGTTTTCCCGCAGAATTGTATTCTTTACAGGGTGTAAAAACATTTAGACCATGGGGCACTAAAACTCTCCATTGACAGCTACTACTACTACTACTACTACTACTATAATAACAATAACAAACACATTCATTGTGTGGAAGATGATCAAAATGTCTCATTAGAATCACTTCAGGTTAAGGGCTTCCCATAGACAACCAGTTGATCAATTCTCCAGTAAATATGTAATCAGTCAAATTGCATCATATCCATCATATCAGAGGTGGGTGTGGCAAGGTGCCACCGTACCGGGGTTCGTGACAGACAGAGATAAGGCATGAGGAGAGTCAAGTGGCCAGCAGGGCCGTTTTATTGTCAACCCAATAAACCCGGCACGGTGTTGACTGCCGTGGGTACCGCTGACGCACCTCCCTCTCTCCCGGCAGGCCAGCCGCGGAGCACCAAGGCTTCCAGTCAGCCAGGCTTCCAGGGGCGTCCCGCCCCAACCCCTGGGGTTCTAGTCACTCCGCCAGCCACTCACACTGGCGCACTCACGCTCACACATCCACACACAGGTTAAAAAGGCCCGGCTGCAATCAGCCTTAATTGGCCGCAGCCGCTGAGTCCAGCCCGTGGTCTCACTTCAATAGATTGAGATGTACTTAGTGGAAATCCTGCAATGATCTTAGGAAACCAGAAATAACAGGACATTAGGTGATGAGTTCATCATGGCAATAGTAATAAATAGGGTTCGACCAATATGGGTTTTGCACTGGTATTGAATATCTTTAAATTTGACAACTTTCATGCCAAAAGATTCCAAATATTACATACAGTCAGTGTTTCCACAGAGAATTGTATTCTTGTCAAGGGACGAGAGACCTCACAAGGCCATCATTCAATCTCTGGGAGGATGAAAACTGGGAAGAATACGCCTGGTGGTCTCATAACCCGGGGCCAAAAACACCTGAAAGAATCCACTGATTCGAGTAGAGAGTCCTTGTGTCGATTCACGTTTGCGGAGCCTGGGAATCTAGTGGAAAGCTTAAAAAAATATATATCCAAGTGCCCTCCTGACAAAGCCTTCTACCTACTAGCCTAGAAGTAGCCCTCAGTTGCCATCTGATACTCAAAGGAACTGATGAGGGTCAACTTCTTGGGAGGCATGTCCGTCACAGGCCACCGCTGTGGGACTATCCTCCGTAGCTACTGAGCACCGTCCATCCAGGACAGAAAAATGTGGAGTGGTATGCACACATTAAAAAAAACTAAGGGGGAGACCTCTGGCAAGTTCAACCAGGCTTCTGTCTCTTCACCGCCAGCAGCATCCGACCTCTGCCTGGGAAATGTCCTACCAGTGTCCCTGTGAAATTGCACTATCATGGAAATGTTGAGTTTAGATTGCCAAGACGGTAGCTCCTTGTAGAGGGACTATATTACTGAGTAGGCGGTGAAAGAAGCATAGACATCTTTCTCTTGAAACAGTGAATAAATGATTTCCTGATTTCTTGTCAAGTGGCCATGGTAGAAAGCGGTATAATACACTCTGAGGTATGTGGTAATCGAAAAATAACTATAAATAACTATAAATAATAAATAATAACCCTAGCACTTCGCCCTAGCCCTCGCGCATCGTGCACTAATTTTCAATAACTCCACACCTCGTGTATTATCCCTAAAACATATACTATTATTTTATACACTAGTTCTAGACTAATGATATTTTTCATAATTTCCTATTTCATGTTCTATTCATATTGATATATTTTTTTTATTACAATGTTTATATTTAAATTATATGTTATATTTTTTAGATTATATACTGTATATACATACAATATTTTTTATATTTTATTTAATATGTTTATACATACTTTAGATTCAGATTTAAGTGGGAAGCTGATAGCTGATGAGTATCATCTGTAAGGAACAACTGCAAGTAAATCCATACATGTAAGTAATGCATGCTTCCCACTACTTAACATATTTTACTATCAGCTGCATATGTTGCCTTATTTGTTTTATTGCTTGAATTTTTCTTCCTCATTGGGATCATTAACGATTCAACTAATCTTATATTATCATGTCAATTTGTGTATTCTGAGAGAGAAGGAAGACGATGTATGAAGATAATAATGGGCAGTGATGAAATGAATACCCACTCTCCATAAATCAACTGACTTAGTGTGTTTCAGGTGTTCATAGATATAGGCCCTGTTTATACCTGGCATTAACATGCGTCTTGGGCGATCCGATCTCAAGGGAACACCTCTAAGTACAGGTGTAAACGCACCCAAGACGCATTGAGGACGGAGTGAGATCGGATCGCTCAGACCACATTCGGAGGTGGTCTGGGCCGCATATGGCCACATTCTTTTAGTAGTGTGTACGTGAATGTGTCCTGGGCCACATTGAAGGACCGCCTACTCAACTGACGTCCTCTGCATAAGTGGTAGGGCTGTCAAAATTGGCCAAAAATTACGTTAGATTATTCCTTCTAAAAAAACACATAGGTTCGAACCATTCAAATATCTATTTTTGTGCATTATGTCCATAAGAGAGCAAACCAATACAACGAGAGACATGACTACTGGTATAGGTATATTTATTTCAACATGTCTTTTAAAAGATCGACATACCTACACATTACAAAATAAACTAAACTAATAAAATAATGTCCTATACCGTAAAACCGTAAAAAAAAAGACCGTAGACCTCTCTCTCTCTGCGTGGTGGTGCTAGAGTGAGAACAGAGAACGCGCTGTCTCTCAGAGCGAGAACAAATGAATGATTGGTAATTGATATGTTATCAGGCTAACTGTAGCTGTATGTATGATGATGTACGTGTTTATTTGCATATAGAGTGGGGAAGTGAGATCCGATCACTCGAGACGCATGTGGAGACGCATTCTAATGCCAGGTGTGAACTGATGTACTTAGAGGTGTTGACTTGAGATCGCATCACCCAAGACGCATGTTAATACCAGGTATAAACAGGGCCGTAGATGAAATAGATGAACAGTTTCAGGGAGAAAACCAAAGAAGGGCCTAAGGCTAGGGGGTCCAAATGAAAGGCTTATATATAATTCTATGATTTCTTTGTGTGATTTTGAAAATCAAACAACGTTGGTTTGTACAGAAAGTGGGTCTAGGAAAAGTCGTGGAAGGACATTTTGAAACCTGAGATATTTCAATGCTAAAATTCAATTGACAGCAGCTTAGCCTTTCGAGTGTTAAGGAAAATGAAACAGTACTCTGTCTTTCTCCGGGTAGACATAACAGGAGGATCAGCCATAAGCATGTGGTTCTGGATGCATTCCAGTGCCATGAGTGACCACTGTGTGTGTGTGTGTGTGTGTGTGTGTGTGTGTGTGTGTGAGGTGTTAGTTATAGCCCCCAATCCCAGGCACACCGGAGTCAGTTTTCATCTCAAAGCCCAGAGCTGTTAATTGTGCGTTAAAGAGAGCTTATGTGTGTAAATGTGTGTGTGTGTGTGTGTGTGTGTGTGTGTGTGTGTGTGTGTGTGTGTAGGGAGTGTGTGTAAGGAATTCTGGCTTTCAAAGCTAAAAGTTTTTCTGAGAAGACAGGACATGTTTGCATGCGTGTGGGTGTGTGTGTCTCCTATTTCTGCCACAGAAAATGAGGCTAATTGGGTGAAAAGACTGTCTCTGATATGAACTTGGACACATTTAATAGGTAAAGATCAATATATCATTTTAGGTGATTATAAATTACGCCGTGGGAATGTACTGACATTTTTCTTTCTTTCGACTAGCACTTCTTTCATGTGGGTGTTCCAAAATGATTCTTGATGAATATGTGATCATTCTCCAACACTTCAAGCAAGCACTTTACTTAAAAAGAGATGGCTCCACAAGAAACAGGAGTTAATTGACACATCAATACATGAATACCTGGAACAAAAAGGGAAGCCTGGCTGACTGGAAGCCTTGGTGCTCCGCGGCTGGCCTGCCGGGAGAGAGGGAGGTGCGTCAGCGGTACCCACGGCAGTCAACACCGTGCCGGGTTTATTGGGTTGACAATAAAGGGGAAAAAGGCAAAAGTGCCAGGATACTCTGCACTCTCCTGTCTGTAACTTTGATATTAACTTATTCCTCATCATCCTTTTGTATGTATTTGAACTGCACTTCACTGGCGTGAAAAGCAGCAGATAAACTTTGCTGATATAAAAAGTTGCTGCTGGCTAAATTCGAACTGTACTTGAAACAACACCAAAGCAAAGGGATACTGTTTTTTGATGCAGCAACTGTCATTATTTGTAAATGACTTGTTTATATGTGTGCACTAATCTTCATTAGTTTGGGAATCATTTGTAAAGACGTCTTTCAGGCAAAGTAAAACACCCTCTGGTAGCCATGTTGGAGGTCATCGGGTCTTTGGCAACAATGACAAATTTCCACGTTGTCTGTCTCAACAGAAAATGTGGATACTTTTGTGGTGTTTTTGACTGGGAACTGACCATTTCATCACTGATACATCTGATTGATTTCGTGTTAAGATAATTTCACCTTGTTAGCTAGCTAACCATAGTATCTGGTCAGCTAACCATCACTGTCTTGTTGTTAACACACCTGATTAGCACACTAGCTAACGTATCTAGTTGAAGCTAGCGTTAGTAGTCACATGTTCACATGAGCTAAATTAGCCTGCTGGCTAGTTAGCTAGCTAACAGTTTGTTCAGGTTAACTGAGCTGACTCTTCTCAAGCTCCAACTGTGAGTGTTTTTGAATAGAAACTACGGCTGAAGATAAGACAAACCTACATTTGGAAATAAATCTACCTATCACACTTTTCACTTTTACTTATAACATTACTGAATGGCTCTACACACACCGCAGCAATCTTTTTTCAGACTTTTTCTAACCTGGTTATTATATATTCAGACATTATTAGTGTACAGCCCATTCCTCAATGGACCTCCACGATGGAGCCAGATGTGATTTTGGTAGGAGATATATGATGAGTGGTAGAACTTAAGGACTTTAGGCACTAGCCCACAAATTATTATTAGTGGGCTGAATGCAGGAGAGAATCAAGCTGTTGGGCCGGTTCTCCCTGCATCCGGTACCGGCTGCAGCCAATTAAGGCTGATTGGACAACTGCAGCTGGGAACATTTTTAACCTGTGTTTGTCTTCCAGGAGAGACAGAACTGGACCAGCAGCAGTTTATACAATGTAATTGTCATGAAGAAGGCTGTCATCTCTCCTGTCATCCCTCCTGACCCACCTGCAGCCTCAGGTTCCTCTTCCTCTCTCTCCCTTTCTCTCTCTCCAACCATTGCCCAGTCCCCCTAGTCTCCTCTCTGTTCTGTGTTTGTTTCAGGTCCTGTCTTCCCTGTCTTGCCCATTAGGTTTCCCAGTGTGTTCTGCCACTACTCACATGTTCCACATCTGCAATCCATCAACCTTGCTCCTCCCCGCATCAGCTGCACTCCATTTCTCATCAGTCCCTATCAGTGTATATATACCAGCCTGCCCCCCACTCTTGTTTGCCAGATTGTCTAATGGTTTACATAGCTTTCCTGCGTTCCATGTCTTGGTCTACTGGTTACCTGATCTCTGTTCTGCCTGACTCTGCTTTGCCTGATCCCTGTCTGATTTGTTTGCCTCTGATTCTGGTTACCCTGACCATCTGACCAGACTGCCGTCTCTTGAGCGACAGTGGAGAATATGAGACAACTGTTGTCTCTATTGTGAAGAACCGGGTCACTATGCCTCCCGCTGTCCTAATAAAAGGGTAGGCTTGCCAGTAGAGAAGAGGCTACTGGTGAGCCATACTACTACCACAACCTCTCGCACTCCTCTTCTTGCCTCTCTCCTGTTACAGGATAGGTCGGTTAATGTGTCTGTACTGGTGGACTCGGGGGCAGATGAAAGCTTCATCGACTTAGACTTGGACTACCCTGTCCCCGGTCTGCCCGCGCTCTGGATGGACGCCTGTTCAAGACCTTTACTATGAGGTCCACGCCCATAGAGCTACTCAGGTAACCACCATGAGACCATTGAACCATTTCTCATTGACTCACCTCATATACCACTAGTGTTGGGTTATCCTTGGTTAAACAAACATAACCCTCAGATTGACTGGACTACCAACACCATTATGGGGTGGAGTCCCAAATGCCATGCCTCTTGCCTTCGTTCTGCTTTGCCTTTGCCTATTACCTGTAACACAGGGGAGGAGGAGCTTCCAGGAATACCAAAGGAGTACTAAAATGGACCTCCGCAATGCTTACCATCCGGTCTGGATGTCTGAGGGGGATGAGTGGAAAACTGCCTTCAACACCCCTAGAGACTGAGTATTTAGTAATGCCTTTTGGTTTGTCTAACACCCCTGCTGTGTTCCAGGCCCTGGTGAATGACGTCCTCTGTGATATGATCAACAAGTTTGTCTTTGTCTACTTGGATGATATCATGATCTTTTCCAGGTCTCAGGGAGAGCATGTTCGTCACGTCCACCAGGTGTTACAGAGACTGTTAGAGAATCAGCTGTTTGTCAAGGGGGAGAAATGTGAATTCCATGTCTCCACAGTGTCGTTCCTAGGGTTTGTAATCGCTGCCGGATGGATGCTGCCAAGATCTGGGCCATCATGGACTGGCCTTGCCCCGCCAGCCGAAAGGAGCTACAGCGTTTCCTGGGGTTTGCCAACTTCTAGACCAGGTTCACGACCGCTCCCATCCTGGTCCACCCGGATCCTACACAGCAGTTTGTGGTGGAGGTGGATAATGCGGGAGCTGGAGCTGTGCTGTTGCAACGTTCCCCCAAGGACAGTAAGCTTGAGTCAAAGAGGCCCAGCAGCTTCAGCCTCGCCCAGACAACTGTCCTGCCGACCGCTTCTATGTCCCAGACCAGAAGCTCACTTGCCATTCAGGAGTCAGCCGAACCCTCGTCTTTCTGAAACAAAGGTTTTGGTGGCCGACCATGGAGAGGGATGTCCGCTCTTACATGGCCGCCTGTCCCGTATATGCCCAGAATAAAACATCTAGCCGACCTCCTTTTGGCCTGCTGCAGCCTTTGCCCATCCCACATCGTCCATGGTCTCACATGGCCTTGGATTTCGTCACAGGCCTTCCTCCCTCTGACGGTAACACTACTCTTCTCATGGTGGTGGATCGATTTTCCAAAGCCGCTCACTTTATTCCGTTACCAAAGCTGCCAACTGCCAAAGAGCCTTCCAAATTAATGTTGCAGCATGTGTTCAGGGTTCATGGACTACGCACTGATGTCGTTTCGGACGGGGGGGCCTCAATTTGCTGCAGGGTTTTGGATAGCATTCTGCCAGCTGTTGGGAGCCTCCACCAGCCTTTCCTCCAGCTTTCATCCTCAGACTAATGGACAGACAGAAAGAGCCAACCAGGACCTGTAGATGGCTCTACGGTGTTTGGCTTCAACTAAACCCACGTCCTGGAGCAGTATGCTAATATGGGTGGAATATGCACATAATTCGCTCCCTTGTTCTGCATCAGGTCTGTCACCCTTCCTTGCTTTGGTTGCCAGTATTGCTTGCTTTACACCCCAGTAAAGTATTGGACTTAGACACCATCTGCCTCCTTGTGTCTGCATCTGGGTCCAACTTTACTTGCCCATTACAGTAATATTCAATTTAACGAGGCAGGTAGTGGTCTAAAATTATATACATGCATAAAATCACAAGTGCATGAGTTCTGATGCACTGATGATCCCTTGGTATACAGGTAACTGACTGAGAAGCATTGAAGTTTCTATGACACTTTAACTGTGCGGCTGTGGCTCAGGGGGTAGAGCGGGTCGTCCGCTAATCAGAAGATCGGCGGTTCGATCCCAGGCTCCTCCAGTCCACATGTCGAAGTGTCCTTGGGCAAGACACTGAACCCCAAATTGCTCCCGAAGCTGCGCCTTCGGTGTGTGAATGTGTATGAATGGTTAGATTCCCCTGATGTGCAGGTTGGCACCTTACATGGTAGCGCCCTGCCATCAGTGTATGAATGTGTGTGAATGGGGTGAATGTGAATGTAGTGCTTTGAGTGGTCGGAAAAGACTAGAAAAGCGCTATATAAGTACAGACCATTTACCATTTAACTAAATGTTGATTCACACAGGGGATTGGGAATCTGCTGCCCAGGGATGGACGACACCACAAATTCTTTGGCTAGGATCACCAATATCGATGCTGATGTTTTAAAAAGCCGCTTACTGCTGCTCTGTCTACAGCTGGATTAAAATAGCCTAATCATTTCACTATATGCCTGGATATTCCTTGCCTTTCTGTGTGGGGGGGTAGGCACTTTTTAAACTTTGCAACATTAGCCATACACTTAGTTTCCTCAGTAATTAATTTAGAAACTGGTAATTAAAGTGGCAACAGAAGCTTTTTGGGTATCTATATTTTTGACCCTACGATTGGGTACTAAAAGAAGAATATTTTAGTATCGATCCACTCATCCCTACTGCTGACAATTTTTTTTATTTATTTATTTATTTATTTATTTTTTCCCTTTTCTTGAGCACCGATGCTACTGCAAAACCTCCATTCATTGTGTGTAAACTTGATTTCCTAATTTTGATTTGGTGCTTACTGTGCAGATGTTGAGTTTAAGATACTAAGACTGGAATTTTTCTGTTCAGAAAATAAAACATGAGCAGTAAAGTATTTTCAGTAGCTTCTGTGATATGCAGTATGCTTATTATCACAGGAAGTGATAACTCTCATAATAAGAGGTAGATATAAAAATGGCATTTGTTGGTAACTGAGCGTTTAGTACCATTTTTCTCACTGACTTGTGATTTTTTACCAATTTCAGCAATTTTACTACAAGAAACACCTTAAACTCTGCAAACTGCATTCCACTTCTTGAGAAAAGCTGCCATAAAATCATACGAAAAATCTTGAGGGACTGCAAAACTATCATGTATTAATTTTTCTATTCACTCGCTGTATAGTAGCCGGCATGTGGAATGAATAGTGTTTTGATTGGTAACGAGCAAAAATATTGCAGCTTTTGTATGCTACCACCACTCTCATTTAGAAGATCTGGAAGACCAACAGCATTGCAACAACCCGTAAGCTAAATCATCTGGACAAGCCTTCAATTACATCAGTCCTCTTTTTGAAACGTTTTTCCTTTTGTATTTGGATTGTTCTCTCAAACTAATCCAACCTTAAATAAAATTGCAGCCCTGCCACCACAGAAAGCCAATAAATAGAATCATCACCAGACAGGCCAATGCATTTTGGGGGGGTTTAGAGAAAGCCAACAAGTCATCTCTGGCTTAGAAAGAAATATCACCAAATGTTAGAATTGCTGTATAGTGGTTGTCTCTACTATTGTGAAGTGCTAGTCTGATGTCCAATTCTCTGGACTGGAAGGAAAACCTTCACTCAGATCCATCAAACCTCTGAGTGAGGATGCCAAACATTCCTGCTTGAATTCCACATCAAACCTTGGGAGTTCCACTTCCATCATACTGAAAGGCTTATCGTTGAATAGCGCCTGCAAGATGAGCTGAGCTGCTCTTCAGCGGGAGTTATTTGAGGGTTTTAACAGCTTCTCTACACCATTTGTGGTGGGGAACAGGTGCATTGGTTGTTGGAAGGGTACTAAATAAGGGAGAACAAATAGCCTAAAGGACAGTAAAGTGACAGAATGACAAAAATTGGTGCAACAGATCAATAGTACCAGTGGCAAAATCCATGGTGACAATACAGCGGCTATGCTTACATGCACAGCAAATTCCCTTCTTAACCCGGTTACACAAGCCTGGTTTTGGGTCGACGCATGCAAATGTCATAAGCCAATTAGAATAACCATGTTCATACTACCATTATGAGAAACCTGGTTAAGATGCCTGGCTTACTCCCATATTAAATGGGTTACCATGACATGGAAACATCTTAATGCTTTCACTTTTCATTTTCACTGTCGGCCAAAGACTCTCACAGCATTTTGGGTAGATTTTTAAAGCATTGCACAGATTATTATTGGGACGGTCATTTCTTTACCCTGTATTAGAAGTAAGCTGCAATTGCTCAGCCAAAGAGAGAGGGGGGGTATTCTGTTAACTGGTTTATTCATGGAAACAGGGAGACTCACATCACAGGGTATCAAAGGTTCATGGAAACAGATTAATCTGAAGAAAATGTTAAGTAGAATATAGCCAATAGCCAGCTTAATTTGGTCAGTGACATTAACTCAAAATTCTGCCCATGTTTCATAGCATTTTAAGTAATAATGCATTTTCACATTACGAAATGTGCATTTTGCTCCTCTCTAGCTGATTGATATAACACAATAGTGATCCAACCTCTAGCCAGTTCATGAAAGCTTTTCCATAAACACCCAGTGTCAGGTAGGTCTTTCCCGGGAAAAATGCCCTGGTGTACAGGAAGTGATGCATTTTAGGTTTCCGGTTTATTTGGAATAAACTGAACAGACAAAGAAAAGAGCGGCACCTACAGAAACTTAAACTTTCATCCACAGAAAAAAAGATGCCACGGTACTGGATTCACTGACTGACAAGTGAGCTCTAGGGAAGGCAGTGCAGAAAAACCGCAGCAATGGGGAGCCGTCACTTCTGCCTGCCTTGGCTCACTTTAATTTAAAATTCTACTGTTTTTGTATTCTTACTGAACTGTACTGTGACAAGTGCTGGGTAACTTCCTAGTGACCCCTGACTTCAAGCAGTGACACCAGATTGGGACAAAACTATTTGACCCTTGACCTGTAGAATCTGGCAGGCCACTGAGGGATTGTGGGGGTTCATAGTATTGCATTCCTCTCATTGGTTGGTTTAATCTGTTTACTCACTCAATTAGCGCCAAGCACCCATCAAGCCATCTTGACTTGTACACTCTTGTAGCATAAAGCAAAAGACCAGTGAATTTCAACGTCAAGTTATTGTTGTCTGCCTTTTGATGATCACTGACTGGAGGTCACAGTTTACCCTCGTTTTTATTTAACCATATCCTTATTTGTTGAAGATATTAATAATGAATATATAGGCAGAGAATTAGGAAGAAGAGACCCCATCAGTGAAAAACAGTTTTTCCAGTTTTTGCAAAAGCACTCCAATTGTATTAGTTTAATTAATATTATGTATTATGTAATAACTAATAAATGATATGAATAACAAATAATAATAATAAGAAGAAGAAGAATAAATGCATGTATTTATTAATAGGGTTAGTGGGGTTATATGGATATATGGGGCAGATATTTATTGAGAATGGGATCTGGTCCAGTGTTGTCCACCTCTGATATGATTTTTAAATTGCCCATAGGTATGAATGTGTGTCCATCTGTGTTAACTCTTTTTAAATCCAGTGGGTGTCTGGACGGGATGAAGTCTCCGTATGATCCATGTGTCCCGCAGACTAGGGGCCAGTAATTAAAACGACCATTTACACAGAGGTGGAGCTCGGCCTCCGATTGGTCGGAGGGAGGCGCCGAGGCTGCGGGCTTCACTTCGGTCCGCCACCGGCTGGTGCGTAAAGAGCGCAGCGCCGCACAGAAGCTCTCCGGCAAGCCCGCTGGTCACTTCTACAACACTACCGGGATTACTGTTTCTACTCCGCTATCACAGGTCTGCTTTCTAAATGAAGCTTGGTTATTCTCCGTGATTCTCCGCCATGAGCTGCTTGGATGTGATGTACCAAGTGTTTGGTCCTCAGCCTTACTTCAGCGCCTACAGCCCCTATCACCACCAGGTATGGACTTACTATGTATCGATATAAATATATATAAAACTTTATTAATCTGCTCCTATAACCCTTATCAACACCAGGTATGGACCATATATTGATATTGATATAAATATCTATAAAACCTAATCATTAATCAGCTCCTACAGCTATTATCACCACCAGCTGTGGACTATATATCGATATAAATATCTAGAAAACTTTATTGATCAGCTCCTACAGCCCTTATCACCATCAGCTATGGACTATATATCGATATAAATATCTACAAAACTTTATTGATCAGCTCCTACAGCCCTTATCACCATCAGCTATGGACTATATATCGATATAAATATCTACAAAACTTTATTAATCAGCTGCTAAAGCCATATAGCTATATAAATATCTATAAAACTTTATTAATCAGATCCTATAGCCATTATCACCACCAAGTATGGGATAAATATCTATATAAATGTCCACAAAACTTTATTAATAATATCCTACAGCCCTTATCACCACCAGGTATGGTCTACATAGCGATATAAAACTTTATTAATAATATCCATCAGCCTTTATAACCTGGTATGGACTATATGTCGATATAAATATCTACAAAACTGTATTAATAAGCTCTTACAGCCGTAACCACTACCAGGTGTGGACTATATATTTATACAGCTTCATTAGGTGTAGCTATATAAGAGATTATTTTGTTCCAGCCTTTATTAACACCCTGGATTATATATAAAACTTTATTATGTGTCTGCAGCCTGCTTTGGTTGTATATTCATATCCATATGCATGAATTTCTCCAGATTAAATATAATATTTCACATCACACCACCACCGTGAAGCGTTTGGTGTATTATTTCCCCCAGTTCTTCTGTCCAAAATTAATTGCTAAAAATAGCACAAAAAAAACCCTGTGGTGAATACGCACTGAAAACATGATCAAATGTATTATTATTCATATTTATTGTTAACTTTTCTTAATTAAACAATCCATACATTGCATGGCAGACGAAAATCAGTCAAGCCCAAACTGATTTCTATTTTTGGTATTCAATATATCGCTTAATATAAGCTTAGTTCTGCAATTATTTTATTTTCACGATTTTTATTCGTCATATTTAACTGAATATCATGATGCATTTCTTCAACTACTGATATGTGACCAAAAATAGTCTAACAATAATAATAAATCAATCCCCTAAAGACTAATTTCTTTCCTTGTGCTCTGATTTTACGGTGATGAACTTGGGATAAGCTGTTAATGCTCATAATTTAATTTGCTTTATCATCTCAGCCTGTTGATATCAAGTAGAGTTTCACATCGTCATTATTCCATTAGTGGTGTCTAGGTCCACATTTCATATTTATTCATGTCTGTAAGATTTTTGGAAGGTTTTGCCAGATCTGTCCAAGGTTTTTTTTCACTTTCTTAAAACCTCTCCGTCCGCATCCAGACATATTTCACATAGTGCCAAAATAGCCACAGCCATAGCCTATATGGGTTACTCCATAATTTACAATATATATTATCAATAGGCCTATTTATTATCAGTAAATACTATCAACGCAGTCCATTTGTTAGATGGGATCTGCTAAGTGAATTAAAAAAAACTTTGGGCTGCACTTTGATCAAATAATGAGAAGTGAAAATATTCCTAACAATTCCAATTATGGTGATAGAAATTATAATATCTACATAACCATAATCTGGGCTTTTATTTGCTATTTGACTTAAAATAAGAATAATTTTATTTTTTTATTTTTATTTTCTAGGTTTTCTATACAGTAACAATGGAAAATGGAAAATGACAGTGGTACATCTATGTATCCCTGTATATATCTGTATATGTGTAGTGTTGAATAAAAAGGTGGGTAAACTCTGACCTCCAGGCTAGGTCAATATGTGCTGCTAAACAATATATATTGTTTCTATATCAGCAGTGCTTTTTTGCAGGACGGGAGATAAACTTTGAATTCATTTGCCTCCATTTCATAACTCACCCCGGTCGCTGCTCTTTGGTGTTTTACGGGCAGTACATGCTATCTATTATCTGTCTTTCAGAAACTGGCCATTTACTCCAAAATGCAAGACACCCAGGAGAGCGGTAGGCTCGGCCTCCACGGCCCCCCGGCCATCAAAGAGGAGGACAAGGAGCCGCCACCGGGTGCCGAGTACCTGAGCTCCCGCTGCGTCCTCTTCACCTATTTCCAGGGCGACATCAGCGCCGTGGTGGACGAACACTTCAGCAGAGCCCTCAGCCAGCCTGCCGGATATCCCACTGGGAACAGCAACAAGGCCACAAGAGGTGTGTGTGTGTATATGTGTGTCAGTGTTTCCCCCAGAATTGTATTCTTTTCAGGGTGGAAAAACCACAGGACTCCATTGAAACCTGTTATACTATAAAATGTGTGCATTAAAATTATTTATGCATATGATCAAAATGTCTGATTAGAATCAGTTCAGGTTAAGGGCTTACAATAGACAACCAGTGCATTATCGATCAATTCTACAATAAATATGTAATCAATCAAACTGCATCACATCCATCACATCAGGTGGATGACGCTGACTGGACCAGATCTGATTTTGGCAAACCGATATGTCATGTAAATCTGTTCCTCCATCACCACCGTAGTAACCGATGTCTGCCCGTGCCACCCCTTGGTTTGTTTTTGTGGGTTTTCCACTTAGGAGAATATAAACAGTGTTGTAAATGTTTGAACACAATAGAAACAGAAAGTGCATTTTGTTTGGCCGTCCTTCACCCTCGGCCCTCGGGTTTGACGGCACCGCAAAGTCAAACAAAGTGGAAGGCAAATGATGAATGGGTGTAAATAACGTCTGGTAAAAAATCATAACAGCTCGCTCAGTTGGAATTAAAGGATTCCAGGAAAAAAACATTGAGAGCTCGACGTATTTTGTATGGGCAATTCATATGTTTGATTTGGCTTTATTTCCTTTATTTGTATATCTATATACATGACTTATGTGAAGTGTTTTTCATTCCGTCATGTCATGGTTACATTTATTTCACATCATTTGGAGTTCAGAGGCACTTTCAATATATTTTGTATGAATAACTACGCGGTTTAAAGTATTTCCAAGCTATTTTTATATGATGTTCCTTCTCTCGCAAACTTTGAACTATGCAGAAGTTAATGTATGTATTTTTCCACTTTAATCACTGATTCCATCATCATTGATCTCTGATGGTTGGCTGCATCTATACAAAACTTCTCTCTATCTTAAGGCAAAGGAATAACATTCAGTGGTATCTCCATTGACGGTTTAAACTTGGAAACATGGAAATGAAAGGATGAAAAGATAGAGTTCCACACACTTGGATCAATGTCAACCCCTTGGTCAATCGAATACCTTCGTTATTCCCTAAGCATATCTTTATTATGAAGGCAATATTATTATTATGCCCACTCAGGCATGCAATGGAAAGATTAAAATGGAACACAGAATAAACACAATAAGGACTCTTGGGTGGGACGTCCAGATCTGGTGTGGAGCATCAACAGCAGCACGGTCAGCATTGTCATAGGAGTAGGGGAACATGAGGGCTTCAACATTGCCCAGCCTGGAAACAGATAGGAGACACACCCATACACACAGACATTCATTCACCTACTCTCACTCACACAAACAGACATGACCAGCATGAGTGGACAGGAGCATATAGACCGGAACAGAACATGTAAGCTAAATGTCCCATAGCACAAAATGAGCATAATATATCAATGACTCAACAATTCCGGCCCGCACTCTGTTTTGGAACAAAACCTCCCTGCACATGGAATTTCAAAGCAATTTTCAAAGCACTCCTAATCCTCCCCTCCCCCATTTTCAACTGATCACAGACTTGAAGAAGAGGTTCTATCGATGTTGTTGCAATTTCTACTAGTCGCAAAAATTAGAGGTCAATAAAGGTCATGAATTACTTCATGCCCCTTTAGGCAGCAAAGTTTAGATCAAATCTATGGTATTCACACGCATTGTCCATTTCTCTCTTTGCAGATGGGTCATTCCCTATGAGCCAGAGAAGTTTCCCTCCTTCGTTCTGGAACAGCTCCTACCAGCCGTCAGTGTCCTCCACCGTGGGTAGTGTTCTGTCGGCTCCCCACACAGAGCTCTCGTTCCCCGGGGATCCCTATTCCTCCGCCTCCCTGCACAGCCACCTCCACCAGCCCAGCCCGGAAGCCTGGCACCCCTCCCACCACCACCACCATCACCATCACCACCCCTACTCGCTAGGGGGCGCCATAGGCACCCAGGGCTCAGCCTACCCGCGCCCAGGGGTGCATGAGGTGTACAGCACAGCGTTTGACCCACGCTACGGCTCGCTTCTGGTGCCATCGGTGAGGCCGCACCACCGCTTGGCTCCTGGCAGCTCGGTACCGGGACCTAGTGGTTCACCCTGTGACCTGGGGGGGAAGGGGGAGTCAGGGGCCGGGTCGGCCTGGACCGGCGCATTCGCCGGAGCCAGCACTGAGATCGGACTCAACATGGACACAGGTAATGGTCGTCATTCAAACTTCTGACATGATAAACCTAGCATATTGTCCACTGCAGCGGTTCTCAACCTTGTGCTATTGTGACCCAAGAGCCTGTAGATTTTCATTCCAACCAAACACTAGAGCTTTTTGTCAATCAAATGCAAATCTCTTAGTTAATAGCAAACCTGAGAGAAGGCCAAGAAGCTGTCAACTGATTTTGAATCCAATAATACTGGTTGTGCATGAAGTGGAATTACGAAAAGCCATGGAGAGACATTTTGAAAGCTGAGATATTTCATTGATATAAAATTCAAAACGGTGGTCAAATGACCATCGCTTCGCCTTTCTAGCATTAATCTAGTGAGCCGTGAATCCAACCACAAGTAGGTAGACATCACCAAGCATGTCACTATTTCACTATCCACCAAACATTTTGATGTTGATGTTGCCTGCGCCGACATTGAAAGCCTGTGCGCCAAAATGAAAGCTGAGATGATGTCTCTATCTTCAAAATTGATGCTGAACTTGGCCACATCCTGCACATCGCCATCCGCTTGCTGCATAATTAGCACCTTCAGCCAGACAGGATGAACTAATCAGTGTAACGAGCTGCTGTAGTGTTTAGGCGGAATGAAAATCTGCAGGCTCTTGCAGCCACGGTGGCACATGATTGAGAACCACTGCACTAATGTAGAAACCCACAGTGTTTAAAGCCCGTCGAGATCCTTCTTTTACTCTAGAATTCCGTATTTTGAATGTTTGAATGTAAGCAGCATTGGAGAAGCATTATCTAGTAATTAATGTTTTTCATTGCAGAATGAAAATCAGATTTAAATGATAATCTATATCTCTGCCTCAGATTAATTTACCCAACTTTAAACCCCAACTGGTTTAACCCACAAAAAACGTCAATCAGTGCCTTAACATCATCTGTCAACTTCCTTTTCTACGGCTGCTTTGCTTTCATCCCTTCCCCGCCTCAGGCCTTTCCTCCTGTTTTTACCAAAAAGACATTTACCTCTCTTTCCCTAATCTTCTCCCCTTTTTTTCCCTCACTTTTTCCCTCTTCCACTGCCTCTTCCTTTGTCTTCCTTTCACCCCTCCGATCTCAGGTTTGCAGGCGCAGGATAAGAGCAAGGATTTGTACTGGTTTTAGAGACTGCTGAGACTCTACCCCCTTCTCTCCTCCTTCTGTAGCCTCTTTTCTCCTCTTCTGCTCTACTCTGTCGTTCTGCTCTGTGGGACGGCCGGCAGAGGAACTGCCAGATCGGCAGACAGGCGAACAGGCGGACGGTAGTTCTGTCCTGTAACAGGCTTCTGGTCTACTTTGCAGCTCGGCGTTACGGCGGACTGTGTGGCGGTAACGCAGCCCTGCTGAGCTGAGCGCCAACACCCGCGGTTGTAAAGTGTGAAAAAGACAGTGGACTCACAGAAGGAAGAGAGAAATGATCGAAACTCAAGGGCCACGGACAAACACAAGACCCTTTTGTACTTCCTTGACGGGCAGGGGCAGAACTCTGGAAAGCCTGGGGACAGACGGACAGAGACACGTGTCTTGTCAAACTCCAAACACAAAGAGCTCCAAGGACTTGGCAGGACTCGCCTCACTGGGACAACTGGGCTGCAGACGCCGGGAGAAATGGCCAGAAAAAGGGAGGTGTTGGTGATCGAGGGGGCCGCCCAGCAAAGCGTATGACAAGGCAACGTGCAGGAGTTGGCCGATTCCGACCCCTTAGGTTTGCATGCAGATTCAACATCAACCCCAAAAAAAGACAACATTATGGCACAGTAAAAATGTAACATTAAAACAGCTTTCAAACCGAAGCTATTTAGGTTCACAAAACTTGTGCAGGCAGCAGCAAAGGGCACCACGGACGTTGTATAGTCACACCGGTTTTCAATGTTGGTGCAGGTATGTAACAGCATCTATTCAATGTCAGAAAATGTTTGCTGGGGAGTGAAATAGTGACGTTTGGTGGGAATGAAACCCTGCAGACTCTTGGGTCATGATAGATTGAAAACCATGTGGAGCAGATGGTATGCTAAGCATATCAGAAGTTTGCATGACTATTACCTGTGTCTGTGTTGTCAATATCTAATAATGCTGGGCCAGCTCCAGGCGTGTAGCGCATGCAGCTGACCACTTGTAAAAACGGGATGGATATTTTGGTGCGCCTTGGCAGTAACACTGTGCTAACCTCAACGACTACCGGACTGGACTAAGCTCCTTTTACGCTGGACATTTGTGAAACAGGACTTTTACTTTATGGTAAAAGCAGTCAATGTGTGCAAAAACAAAGGAATCAAAGGAAACCACGTTGAGAAACTACATGTTCCCTGCACACCAATGGTTGTTGAGCTGTTTCCTTTTGGTAGGAGAGAGAGAGAGAGAGAGAGAGAGAGAGAGAGAGAGAGA
This sequence comes from Hoplostethus atlanticus, assembly GCA_034670405.1. Lineage (NCBI taxonomy): Eukaryota > Metazoa > Chordata > Actinopteri > Trachichthyiformes > Trachichthyidae > Hoplostethus > Hoplostethus atlanticus. The sequence continues at coordinate 112,091 of JAXDDX010000353.1, read as the reverse complement.
GAGAGAGAGAGAGAGAGAGAGAGAGAGAGAGAGAGAGAGAGAGAGAGAGAGAGAGAGAGAGAGAGAGAGAGAGAGAGAGAGAGAGAGAGAGAGAGAGAGAGAGAGAGAGAGAGAGAGAGAGAGAGAGAGAGAGAGAGAGAGAGAGAGAGAGAGAGAGAGAGAGAGAGAGAGAGAGAGAGAGAGAGATGAATGGAGGGACCTCTTGTTGGATGAATGAGGAGAACGGCGGCTATTTGAAGCCGATTGACTCTTTCTCTCTCTGCTCCCCTGCAGCTGTCAGCGACAACTGCTCTTCAACTCACTGGACACACACACATACACACACATACACACCGTCCCGTTGTGTGTTTGAGCCAGGCCCTGTGGACATGATAAAAGGAGTATTTAGTGCAAACTGGATTCTGACCTACTGGGACAACTGGTCTGATATGAGGGAGGGGAGAAAGGATGGACACACACAATTGACACAACAGTCTTGTGTACGTGTGTGTGTGTGTGTGTATTCTTGTATTTCTGTACTTAGGAGGAGCAAATGTCCTCACAAGGAAAGAAAGATGAGGATTGGGTTTAGGGATTCGGGTAACAGTCACGGTTAGGATATGAATATTATGACAAGTATAGTAATACAAACGTGTATGTGTGTGTGTGTGTGTGTGTGTGTGTGTGTGTGTGTGTGTGTGTGTGTGTGTGTGTGTGTGTGTGTGTGTGACAACTCTCTATACCACTGATGCTCCAGCCCACCATTTATGTAAAATTTGGACGGGAAAAGCTTTTTCATTTTTCCTGGGTACATTGTGTAAGTCAATGGAATGGTCACAGTATGCTGTATTCTATGTGAATATATTAATATATTATTAAGTATTGTTTCTGTTGAACCTGCTCCGATGTAAAGTCTTTGTATGTATTTGCTGTCTGCCTGTAACTATAAAGTAATGGCACAATCTGACTCAAAGATTACTTCTTATTGGGTGCTTAATGATTGAAACATTTTCTGTGTAGTTTTGGGGGGGAAATTTGAACCTCTGAAATGTCAAAAACGGCTATGTTATAGCTGTCCTACTCGGTAAATACACCTTTTTAAAAGTGAAATCACAATCCCTGGAGCTAGAAAGTAATTGTTTGGCTGCAGTGGCCCGACACAGATCTACAATCCAGAGCTTTCTGTTGGTTAAAGGTGCGCTAGGCAAGATATTCATGTGAAAGCTACACCAGTTTTATCAGCCTAAATCACATAGTGCGGCTGCATCAGAGAAGAATGTCCCATCCCCCTTAATTGAGATGCTGTAGATACACCCTGTTTGCCCAAATTATGTTCTGGTGTCAGGTATGGTCACTGGTAGGAAATGTCCACACAGGAAGTGAAGAGTGAAAACCAAAGCAGTAGCGACTCAGCGCTCCAGAGAAAGCTGGACTCAACGTTTTGCCTCTCTCATCCCTTTACTGACATCACAGGAAGTCACCGGATTTCTGGGTAATGAAGTTCAAATTTTCCAGTTACCTCTCACTGCCATTTGGGGCCGCTAATTTTAAGTTACCTAGCACAGTTTCATAGGTAATGTGTCTGTAAATGTGAAGAGATAAATTAAATATTATTATAGTATTATAGTATTTCCCTGCCATAATTTTTGAGCAAGAAAAATCAATTTGTATTGTAAAGACTTATTTTCAGAAGTGACTTTACAGTTGCAAACGTCAATTTTGTGCGTGTCGACTTTTTCAGTGTTTCATCGCTCAAAGCCTGCCAAAAAGATTTGCAAGCGCGTGGGCCAGGATTTGCAAGCAAAGGGGAGGCGGGGGCTAGAACAGAGAGCTACCTCATTGGTGCACGGAGATTGATCACTATGCTCTGCACTGATTGGATACAGAATGTGTCACTTTGACTGGTGCCATAACGGAAGCCCAGCATGGTATATATGCTGCATTGTTATTGTCAATTTAGCTATAGTGGATTTTTTTTACTAAATGTAAATAGCCTTGAGTAGATCTAGCTAATTTCCTAGTTACAAGAAACTATACCCAATTGGTAGGTTTGTATTACTCAGACTATGAACATTAACTTCAAATAATATCAGTGTTGCAGACTTGCTGCCCCCGGGGTAGACAGAGACACAGGCAGGAGTAGAGAGTTCATGGGCCCGCAGGCTGCTTTATTTACATCCCACCATATAAGACTCACTGGTCTTGACCACCGCTTTGTGGCGTAGTCTCCCTTGGCTTCCGAGCTGGCGGGCTGGTGGTCCTCTTCTGTGCCGTGCCAAGCTGCTTTGCGGCTCTCCACCGCCCACTGCCGCCACCACCCGCCGCCTGGCGGTCACAGTTTTATATGCTGCATCCTCCAGGACAGGTCGGCCGCCGCTGCTGGCCCTGTGCCATCATCTATGACCACAGATGGCGACATAAGCTTCCACCAGATCATGGTCAACAATGACGCCAAGCTAACCTCACCACCACTGAGCTGTCTGCGTCCAGGAGCAGGTCCGCGGAAGAGTGGGCCAAGCCAGCTCCCCTGCCCCCGGGAGAGATGCACCGGGTGGTGGCCAGCCTGCCGACAGCCGCAAAGCAGCTCAGAATCCGAGGGAGACTACGCCGGAAAGTGGCGGTCAAGTGGCCCCGAGTAATGGAAATGAGCTGTTAGAGCTAGTTAGTAGAGCTAGACTAGTTTCCCTGATAGTCCGGATACCAGTCCAACAAATGTCGAAATGTCGGCTGCCTACCAGGTCTCTCTACCTTTCGTTGTCAATACCAATGTTTATTGTTGTTTTTGACCATTGAAGGCAATTTGGGAGGCCTACCAGTGTTTACCAGGGGCTGCTCCTCTGCCATATTTTGCACTACAGCACCTGTCGTTGAGGGAGGCGGAGAAGTGGAAGTCTTACACTGACTGCTTTTCAACATTTGCAAGTATATTTCCCCGCCAACAGACCAAAAGAGACAACATTACTTCATGTGATTACAAAGGTGACAAAGGGTGAAAATGATATACTGTATATCAATTCAAAGGTCTTGATGAGATTCAAAGGTTCCTATTCCACTTGATAAATAACTGCTCTGCGATCTACAATGACATCCTGAACTATCTGCTTAGCAATACTGATTGAATTTATCTGAAAAATGAAAAGTATACCAAGAAGTGTGCAGCATTATAAATAGCAGGATGAAGGACACATGACAATCAACCTTGCATTGTGCTAGCATCTAGCCGATGCAGTGCAGCCAGAGCAGCACGGCTGAAGCTGAATGGTATACATGTAGTCAGAATAATCAAAACAGGAAGCAACACTCTTGTAACATGTGAATTATCACTAGACCATCTTTGGTGCTAACCCCGCTAATATAACATGACTGCAACGTAACTTAATGGGGCTTTTTGGTAATTTTGCAACTTACTAACTCATGGCGTTGTGCCTACGTCATATGGTGGCAATTCTATTACCGCAACTCCTCATTTCAGACTTTACCAACCCACAATGTTGCAGTTAAATGCAATAGTTAACGGTACCAGTCGGTCATCAGATTTCCATCTGGGGAAACAGCTTTGTTAATCAGGTTAACTACAAACTATGAACAAACCCAATGAGATGGCCAAAGCTGAACAACACTATATAATAGTAATAATTTCCTAGTATAGTTATTTACTATCTGCTGTAGATGAAGATGCAGAACAAGATCATTTTCATTTTAGTTTACCTAGTTTACCCAGTATTGTTATTACTGTGAATATTATTTGCATTGCAGTGATATGAGGCAGCTGTTCTAATTAACCAGTTAATAGTCTAATGTAACTAACTGATATGGAAATGTGGATAAAATCGAAGCTAGATCAATGCATAATTCTACAACAGTTGATTTATGCTGGTTTGATACCAGGTGAAACCAGACCAGTGTCATCTATCTGCAGTTATGCCTTGGCCTTCACTGTATAATGTTACAGATGAAAGGACCCTGCTAGAGGCAGCATTATCCTGGCCCCCAGTATTGTGGGCTCGGGCTATCGGTTATGATGAGGCCACTTCGTCAATAGCAGACGTCCATTTTTTGATGATGGAGTAGCAAATAAAATCCACTTTCCCTTGCTCCCTCCTCCTCCTCCTCCTCTCCATTCCTCCGCTAGTTATTGCAGGTAGGAGAGGATCTGTAGTGAGGGAGGGGAGGAAAGGAGGAGTAGTGAAAAAGCTGTGGGATGCACACTGGGCGGGTGAGGGAAAAGTGGACTTTAGCAGTGGCTTCTCTCGAGGCGAGAGAAGCCACTGCTAAAGTCCACTTCCACTATTTGGGACAACAAGCAACATGGTGTCCAGTACTGTGATGTCTTTTTCCTTGGATTTTCTGTTGATGAAGTTTGAGTTTCTGCTCTTTTCTTTGTCTGTTCAGCCATGGTGGCTATCCCTGCTCATGCTAATTACCCAGTTCTTCTTCTATTTATTCCAAACAAACCGGAAACATAAGATGCATCATTTGCTGTATGCCATTTATCCCAGGAAAAATCCTCTGGCACACTGGGTGTTTATAACAGCAAATGTAAAAGCTTTCATTTATTTACATTTATTTATATGAAAATTAGATTACTTTAAATTTGATCATTTTCATGCCTATATATATAGTATATATATATATATATATATATATACTATATATTAGGTATTCATAAATGTCCCATTAGAATCAGTTCAAGTTAAGGGCTTTTCATCTGTGTAGTATTGATCAATTCTAGGGTTATGAATGCTTCTGCTTTCCATCGTGAAAACCTCTTTCAGCACACGATACCAGCCAGGATGTTGCACTGTTCGATGAAGTGGGTGGGTCTTGCACTGACAGGTAGATGCAGGTACTATGCAAGGAGTAACCAAACAGAGGATATTCACGTCCAGAAGAAGCTGGTGTGTGTGTGTGTGTGTTTGGTTGTGTTTGTGTGTGTGACGGCATGAGAAAGAGAGAGAGAAAGAACTGCGGAGAGCAAAGATAGAGAGTTGTGATTCAGGGCCAAGGCCAATTTTCCTCAGGTCTATCTATCCATCTATCTAGATAGATGGATAGATATCTAGATAGATGGATAGATAGATAAATATAGGGAGGGAAGGAGCTGCTGAGAAAAGCCAAGTGGGGAACAAAACCATACAGTCAAACAAAAGATTCAAAGTGTTTTACCACCATGATTCAGCCATATGTTCTGTTTCTCAGAAGCTCCACAGGGTGTGTGTGTGTGTGTGTGTGTGCATTTCAGCTGAGAGCCGGACAGCTGTAGATTAATATGGGCTTCTGACTTGAGTGATGATTGACAAGAGAGGAGTGGAGAGTGTCTCTCTCTCTCTCTCTCTCTCTCTCTCCCTCTCTCTCTCTTTTCTCCTTTGCTCTCCGGAGGAACAAAAAACAAAACGGTTCTATTCACCAAGATGTGAGAGTTAATGCAGCTCTCCAGTAGAACAGACACATATAAAGCTGTGCTAATTGGCATGTGAAACGCAGGGTTGGGGTTAAGGACAAGAGCTGCTCTTCAATCAAAGCAGAGAGGGGGAAGGAGTGCTGATGTCTCATAGACAAGGCCGCCAAGCATTCTCCTCCATGGGCTAAATTCACATATCATTTCAATGAATCGTTAACACTGTTACACCTGTATCACGCAGTTGAAGCACTGGTCTTTGTGTTTCTCTCTTTGTCTCCAGGATGACAAATTCAGCAGGATTCAGTTGGATCTAGAATCAATCAAATAAAGTGAATAAATTAGTGGCAGCTTCAGTCTCTTTTGAATACAGAAGAAAATGTAATCCAACGCAAATTATGTAAAAAGACAAAGTAAAATAAAGTGAAACTTAAATGATTCCCGTGGGGAAATTAGGGTCATTACAGCAGCAACAATTCTGATTTTTCAAGAACATGAACATTTTCAAGAATACAAGTACATAGATTAATGAAAAGTAAAAGTAGAGTTACAGCATTATGTGTGAAATAACAGCAGTAGGAAATACTGAGACAAATAAATATATGAAAATGTACAAAAAAGATGAAATACGTGATAAGCATATGAAGACAACAGTGTGTGAATTTAAAGAATATATATCATGCTGAATGTGAAAAATGTGTGCCGTATTCACATTTACAGTTCTACATGGTGATGAAACAGTAGTAACACTTTGCCACACATCATTTTCTTTTTTTGAGCAGACCTGTTGATCCATATGTGGGTGTGATATAACCTCACAAAAATATTTGAATATCAATAAATCATTACAACATTAATTTTGAGACATTAAAATAATTACCAAAAACAAACAAGATCACCGAGAAGATTGTCAGCATCTGCACTGCATTTTACATTGTGTGCCACCAGGTCAGATTTTGCGGGAAATCTGTTGGAAGGAGATTGCTTTATGGCACTGTTTCCAGCGCAAACAGAGCTGAAGGAAGGAAGACGGAAAAATCACTTACAACATGCTGATCCTCTTCAGTAAAGCCAAAGACACCAGGGAGGGGGAGGCGCGAAGGGAAGCAATGTGGTTTATGGGAATTGTGGTCTTCTTTTGAGAAACATTACAATACACAAGACAAGCACTAACAATATACTAGTGTGAGATAGAGGCAATTTACGGTAATTAGACCAAGTTATCACAATTAACTGACAATGATATATTAATGTTTAAAAATGCTACATGTAGCACCTTTAACATCACAGCCTGCAGTATAAAGCATGTGAATGTTCTACTAGCTAGTGTGGTAACGTAGACAACAATGCAGATTGTCTATTTTGTGTACATTTGGTTCCTCCATTTGTAGTGTTTGATATTTGATTTGATGAGTTGAATACCTAGTATAGTACCTAGCATGCACATATGTAAATCTGTATACTCTGTACATCTGTTATCTATCTGTAAATTGAATATATTTGATTAGGTGAATAGGTTTTCACAACAACTGTACGCACCAGGACACTTTCTGTACATACAGTATGGCCTTCTGTAGGTCTGCTAATGCGAATATAACGCACATTTTACACTTATTTGTTGAAAATGTTTATTGTACTTTGCCAAAGTAAGCTTACCAATTAAGGGATGCTATATGCAAATCAGGCAAAATAAAATAGCAAAATAAAAGCTCTGTTAATTGAGGATTGCAATGTTTAGTCAGTAACTAAGAGAAAGCTTAGGTTGGGTGGACTGTTTAAAAATAATCATTAACAGACCATCTTTTATTACTTGTTGGGTTGAGAAAGGGATGTAAGCTCTCACTACTCTCTAATTCCTCTATCTCTGAGAACAATCATGTTGCCCAGTTTTGCCCTGCTTCTTACTTTTTTGGCAAGTGAGAGCATTAAGCTGTACCGTCTGTTCTTCAGTCTAGCAAAGTGATCAATGACTTCACTGTGACTCAACTTGTCAAGGATATCTTTTTCAATAGACATGACTGAGTTGGTGGAGCCCATCTTGCCCCGTGGTGCCTCGCAGCCAAGTGTGGAGCCGTCGCAACACACTGAATCGTCTTTCACAGCTACAGCTGCCAACTGGGATTGTCAGGGAAATTTGAATGACACTTTTCAAAGATGGAAATGTCAAGGAGATTGAAAATGCTTATCGTGTCATTGGTGGCACTGGCCTCCATCTTGCGAGCAAGAGAATATTTGGCTACTGCAACCTCTTCAGATTTTTTTTGTGATACATTTTTTATTAAATCAAAATCCCCCAAAACATAAACCACATAACAACAACAATGCAAGCACGATACAAACATAATACAAAACATAATACACAGACAAAATAAAAACAAACAAAACAACATCAAACAAAATACAGACTCAGTACAAACAAACGCAAGACAAAACACATTACACACAATAACAATTCAGACAACCTACATACCGGTACACACTCAATTCCCAATCTCCCCACCCACCCCAGAGGACTTATCACCGCCCTAACATGTCACCCAAGAACTAAAAACTTCAGAAACGATAAAGTGAGTGAAGATATGTCATACAGCATCTGAACACATGGCTTCGATAAATGCAGACCATGATGAGATGTTTTCTGTCTTAGCGCCGTGCATGCGTGCTACTGACATCTCCAAGTTGGCTATGTCTAGTGATGAGGACACCCATTGTTGGTATGGCAGTGTGTGAGGGGCCTTCCATCTCTGGGCTAACATTTTTTTTGCTGCTGTAAGGCCAACTAATAGCCAGCGCCTCTGTGTCATGGACAGTTTCAGCCCGGTAAAATCATTAATTAGGAGTGCTAGTGGAGAACATGGAATATCCACTCCCAAGACTATGGACATCCTTCTGGCCACCTTTCTCCAAAATAATGAAACAGCCGGGCAATTCCAAACCATATGCATGAAAGTACCAGGGGTTCCAAGGGGGCATAGTTCACAATTGGGATTTGAAGATAAATTCATTTGAAATCGTTTGCGGGGAGTGCAATACAGCCTATGTACAAAGTTGTAATGGATCATTTGATGATTTGGATTTCTGGATGAAAGAAAAATATTTATCCACACCTTATTCCAATCAATCGTGCTAGGTGAGATGGAGAGATCCTGACTCCAGCGGATATTGAGTTGCAATGGTTTGTTAGTAGTGTTAACAATAAATGTGTACAACGTGGAGACCAAGCCCTTTGAGATCTTGGTTGCACAAATTTTGTGGATGGGATGGGTTTCTAAAACTTCTCCCCAAGGAACCCCATAGGCCCGTAGAGAATTGCAAAGCTGCAAATAAAAGAAAAAGGAAGTGCCAGGTAAATTGTAATGAGATTGGAGGTCCTGGAAAGCCCGTAGAGTATTGTTAGTACTAGTGGATATGTCCAAGAGGGTGTTAATCCCTTTATCCTTCCACTGAGGGAAGGAGATGGGGCGTCCACCCAAAAGGAGTGCGGGATTATTAAATAAAGGTATGTGGGGGTGAAATTTTAAGTCTATGTTGGCATGTGATTTCACAGTTCTCCAAATAGCAATTAGGTGGGAAATTATGGGGCCGAATCTAGAGCTGGAGGTTTTGAGAGGGATATTAGAGTGGACTAAGTCTTGCAGCCGGTGAGGGCTTACCAACTTTTCTTCCATTGGACGCCATGCCACCTGAATGTCTGGATTCAGCCATGTATGAAGAGCCCGTAGTGTGTAGGACCAAAAATAAAATTTGAAATTTGGGATACCAAAGCCACCACTGCTTTTTTGTCTCTGTAAGGTGGAGAGTTTGATTCGAGGACGTTTCCCTTTCCAGATACATTTTGTGGTTAATTTGTGCAATTTGTCCCAGTGACCAGCAGGGGGTGACACAGGGAGCATGGAACTATAAAAATGTATGCGTGGCAAGATATTCATCTTGATGATGGAGACTCGAGCTTGGAAAGAGTTTGCAATGGATGACCAGCGCTCCAAATCTAACTCCACCTGTTTAGAGATGAATTCAAAGTTGTTTTTAACTGTAGTTTGTAGAGAGGGAAAAATATCTAAACCTAGATATTTCAATTTGTGGACCACCGGAATATTAGGATGTAGCACTACGTTTCTCATGGTATCATTCAATGGAAGCAAAGCGGATTTAGCCCAATTGATTTTGTATCCAGATATATTACTAAATTGTTCAAAAATAGACAAAAGTTGTGAGGTTGATTGTAAAACGTCACCGCCAATATACAGTAAAATATCGTCACAATAAAGCGAGATGTAATGGTCTGTGTCATATGCTGAAATTGGGGTATGGGATGATTGGCACACTGCCTGAGCTAGGGGTTCTAAGGATAGTGCAAACAACAGAGGAGAGAGAACACAGCCCTGTCTGGAGCTTCTCGAAACTGGGAATTGTGATGAACATACATTACCAGTCATCACCATAGCAGTAGGGGACGAGTATAGTGTTTGGATCATGCTTATGAAATGATCTCCAAACCCCATGTGTCGCAAAACTGTCCACAAATAATGCCACTCCAGGCGATCGAAGGCCTTCTCTGCGTCTAAGGAAAGTACGGCACATGGGGATTGGTTAGAGGAGGATGTGTCAATGATATGCAAAAGTCTACGAATATTATCAGATGAAAGGCGAGATTTTATGAAACCGGTTTGATCAGGGTGCACAAGACGGTTCATAAAAGGCTCTAATCGGAGAGCCAACAATTTGGCATACAATTTCACATCCGCATTCAAGAGAGAGATGGGACGGTAATTTGCGCACTCATTAGGATCTTTGCCCTTCTTAAGGAGCAGTGTGATAGTGGCCGTGTTTACGTCCCTTGAGAATGGCGTGTTGGATCATATTCAAAATCAGAGGACCAAGCTGAGGCCAAAAAGCTTGTAGGAGTTCTGGGGGAATCCCATCAAAGCCTGGTGATTTACCTTTATTCATATGTCGCAGTGCCGTTTCCAATTCACCTAATGTTATGGGTTTTTCCAGGGACAAGGCCTCGATGGGTGACAACTTGGGTAGACGAAGGTTTTTAAAGAAAAACTTATATCGTTTCAGAACGATATAAATTGGAATAGAATGTACGGAATGTGGAATTGATTTGCGCAGGATCTACTACCAAATCTCCTTGTGGAGTTTTGATGGAAGAAATATTTATAAAGTTCTCGCTGGCCTGAAGACTCAGAGCTAGTGATGCACTAGGGCGTGCACCTTCAAAATAATGTTTCTGGCGGGTGCGATGTATGAGAAATTATGCGCGCTGCCTAAGTAAGGAATTAATCTCTGTTCTAACAGAGTTCCGTTGGGTCGTCAGATCCGGAGTCACATTGGAGTGCATGGCTTGCTCAAGTTGCACCAGGTTTCCTTCTAATACCCGAATCCGTTGGAGACGGGATTTCTGTAAATTAGAGGCAAATAACGTACAGTTGCTCCTAATAAAGCCTTTTACAGCATCCCATAGTATACGGGGGTCCTCAACAGAGTGTTCATTAAATGTAATAAATTCAGATAAAGCAGATTGAAATTGTGTTATGAAGTCCTCGTTTAATAATAAAGAAGTGTTCTCTTCAGATTTGAGATCAGTTTTGTAATGAATTCCAAGAAAGTTTCTGATGTAGGATTAAAGGCCTTCTGAATGCCTTTCAGAATCTCTGTGTTGACAGTTGAAAAGAACTGATCCAGCTCAGCAATCATTCTATCAAGGCAAGGTAAAGACAAGTCCCTTTTCACCTGCTCTGCACCTCTTTGGTCACTTACTGCCCCACAAGTGGATTCCGCCACAAAATCCTCCCTGCGCTTCTGCTTCTGCCTTTGTCTGGTGGCAGCACATGGCTTGGGGATGTGATTTTCTCCACAAAAGGTCTTTGCTTTTTCATAAAGCTCTGCAGCCATCTCATCTGTGTGCTTACACAGCTTCTTTGAATTCAACTGCTTGAGCAAGGTCTACTGCTTCTTGAAACTTGGAGGAGGCCCTGGGTTTCAGACAGAAGAGACTTAAACGTCAATAGCAGGTAGGCTTTGGAGAATTTGCCAAGTTTGGTATGCGGTCCCACAGCCATTTAATTACTGGAGAGACATTGAAGGACAGCAGGGAGATTGTCCAACATGGCATTTACAGAGTGCAGCTGGCATGACCAGTGGGCCTTAGACAGCTGCACAAGTTCAGAGGGCTGCAACCCCAGCTGTTTCTGAACATTTGTGAATTTCCAATGGTTTGTAAGTGAAACACTAAAGAAAGAGTGCGCACTCTCTAAGAAGTGGCCTCAGGTACTGCTTGACAGGTGTGTCAGGTTTAGTTGGTGTGCACACACACTGCCTCTGGGTAATTTTCTCTGAATTGTGGTTGGACACTCCCATCTAACCCACTCTTTCATAAGCCTGTGCAATGGACTTTAGGCCATCAATAGCATTAAGAGTCAACTGGTTTTGAGTTGCAGCGGTTATCAATTCTGCATGAAACTTTCAGTTCTGTCATTGCCAGCGAATGCTCTTTGACTTGACCCCTCAGTGGCATATCATAGGTAGACAGCCAATTGTTTCTGTCTATCTGCCATAACTGAAAAGATTGCTAATGCTCTCAATTCCTTAACTGTGCCTCACAACAACAACACTAGATCATTTCATTTTGAGACGAAGGTGAAAGGTAAGTGCAGTGTGATGTATTTGAGTCAGCTGGTGTCTCTCTCATTGTGGTCATGGAATGGAATTCCCTGTTTGTCCAAAAACTGCTACAATACAGCTAAGGTACTTCCTCCTTTCTCTTACCTCAGTCTCATTTGTCTGTAATTGCTCAACCACATTTCTATGTACAGTGCTGACTTTGAAGCTCCTCCAAGACAGAATGGGCTGGTGTTTTCTCACGTTCCCTAAATAGTTCCAATGTTTTTTGCCAATTTGTTAACCCACTATTGACAAAGGCGTCATGCTTAATATTTATTCTGCAAAGAAAACAGAATATTCTAACAAAGGAAACCAGCTGTAAGGAAAAGATCTCTTTTTTGACCCATAGCTGTGGATACTGGGGTAACCTAACTTGTTTTGGACCTGTATTTTTATCTCCTAGGTCACAAGATTATCTGTACCATCTTCTAAACAGCTTCCACTGCATCCTTCCCTTGCCCCCTGCCCATTGTCCTCTCTGGCGATCATTCTCTGCCATAGCCGGGGTGGCTAATTGGGAGAATTAGGAAGATTCCTGGTGGGCCGCTGGTTGTTTGGGCCGGTGACGGGTTGAGAGATCTATGTATGACTTGATCATCATGTATATTGTGTGCCTGCACATGCCTGCCATGCCCCCTCCCCATAAAACAGCAAAATACATTTGAATGCAGGTTCCAGGTTAGTTTTAGAAGGCGATTGGTCATTTAATGACGTAATGACAGGTTTTAGTGGTGCGGAGCCAAAAACAGACAAGATGGACTAAATAATATGGAGAATAAAAAGCAGGAGATGAAAAAGCACAGATTAAAAAAAGGAAGGCATAAGAAGATGACGCGTCCAAATGTGCCAAACTTACCGATATTTTCGCGTTCAACTTTTTGACAATTTCTGCCTGTCTAATTTACTAGAAAACAACTATAGTGAATGTGCTGCATTCTATTATTGCATTATATGTTATGCATTATATGTTTTTATTGCTCACAAATAAAAATGTCAGTGTAAAAACAAGTATTCTGGGAACTTTAAATCTCAAAAACCTTTAGTTGAGGCATAAGAAAAATATAACCAATCTTCTAGATCATAAAAAAGAGGTCTACAACACTTTCACAGAAGGACTTACAGTATTTCTACCCTCTGAATATTTTGATACCAAATTCAGCATACTGGCCAAACAGTGATGTAGTAGTGAAGTATCAGCCCAAAAACCCTAAAATACAAAAATAGCCTATTTTTTCTCAGAAATGTGGGATGTGAAGGCCTAGGTTTAAAACTTTCATTGAGTCATCTGTGTGGTGCACCACCCATAATTACAGTGTTGTTGTTGTTTTTTTTGTTGTTGTTTTTTTGGGAGGGGGGGTTGTTTTTTTGTTTGTTTTATTTTACATATTTTCATTAATTTCTTTGTCTCAGTATGCTCTACTGCTGCATACATGCTGATATTCATATATTTCATACTTTTCATTGTTATAGTTAAGAAGTTGTTAATACGTTCTTAAGTAACTATGTACTTACCACATTCATTCCCATCACTCACATTAGCTGTGTGGCTGCCTCACAGGCAGATGCATTTTTCACATTAGTTGACATGAACACCACAAATACAAACTTGGAAGCCTTCCACACTCTGGAAAGAGGGACTTCTGGGATAATTTTCCATGTGCATGTGGATATCAAAAGTCTTCACACCCTTTCAAATCTTCTACTTTGTATTGCCTTGAAGACAGAAATGAGTGCGGCATTAGACTAGAGGTTAGAGAAGGAAGAATGTCAGTGGAAGGTCACCAGTTTCAATCCTTGGCCCAGCTGTTGAAATGTGGATGGGGAAAGCAAATGAATGGCATTCAACAATCACTATCGAGGTGCCCTTAAGCAAGGCACTCCAGTGGAGCTGCCAGTGGCCCACAGTAGAAGACTGTGGTCGTACTGGGCAGCTCCCAGTGTGAATGTGTGAATATGAAGCAGGGTATTGTTGGAATAGGAAAAAAATGAAAACCCATTAAATCTGATTTTTTTTCATATCCATCTGAATATAGTAACTAGGTAAATCAATCAAAAACAAAAAGCTACTAATTTCTGACACTACTAGTGGAAATTAAGGTACAGGTGTATAGCTGCTGTCGTCATTATTTACACATGTGACACAGTGTATTGTGTATGTACGCTCAGTATGGGTACAGTCATCTTTGCCACACTTAAGTCTTTGTGTGTTTACTCTGAATTTGTTTTTATTCTAACAAATATAATTGCAAAGCAGTCATTAAAGACAGACTGCCCGATCCTTTACATTTTTATCTTATCTTTCATTTTTTTCATCACACCTCTAATTTACATTATATCGATCTGCAATCTCCCACTACATGTTTTAAAGAAACCCAGAAAGTGCTGGCTAACTGAGTGATTGGTTGGTACACAATGTTTTAAAGTGGTAATCCTCAAATTCCTTGTTTTTTTAAAATTTAGTCTCCATCTTTGGTGCTCATCAGTGTGGTGTTTCTGCACTGCACTTCCCAGATATCACCTGTCAATCAAACCGTGTGTCCAGTACTGTGACGTCTTTTTCCTCAGCTGTTGTGTTGATGAAGTTTGAGTTTCTGTAGGTGGCGCTCTTCTCTTTGTCTGTTCAGCCATGGTGACTATTGCTGCTCATGCTAACTACCCAGTTCTTTGTCTATTCGTTCAATCTCAATATCAATCACTGAGAGAGTAGCAAAACCTACATTTATTTGAGTGATTTTAGGTGGTTATGAAGCTCATTTATAATGTTATAAGTATTTTCTTATAGTGGCTTAGAGAATATGTTTATAGTGTGTAATAAATATGCGTTGATCACTTAAGGCAGGGAATAAGTGGTTTGTAAAGCTTTACAATAGACTAAGAGCAAGCATACTATAGTATCTGGTAAGCTAACCATCACTGTCTTGTTGTTAACACTAACATTAGAACACTAGGTAATGTCCCATGTTAACAGTAACATCAGTTGGTTTGCTAAATTAGCCTGCTGGCTAGTTAGCTAGCTAACAGTTTGTTCAGGTTAACTGAGCTGACTCTTCTCAAGCTCCAACTCCCAACTCAAACACTCTACTTTTGGAGTAGAGACTAGGGCTAAAGCCAAGAGTTTACATTAACTTACATTTGGAAACAAATCTACCATATCACACTATTCACTTTTACTTAGAACGTTACTGAATGGATCTACAGACACACCACAACAATGAAGCCAGATGTGGTTGTTGGGAGATTTGTGATGCAACTACAAAGCCTCTATAGGTTATAGGTCAAGACATAGAAAAATGTTCATAGTTTGTTACAGCTACACTTAGAAGAAAGCAAAAACTTTTGACATTTCATTGTGGGTCTGCATACTTCCCCATGCAGCTCCAGCTCTATTTAGTGAAACTAACTCTATACTAATCTTTAACTTCTAACTCAATCTATATAGATGCATTTGTCAATTCATAACTTTATAACCTCATAACTTATAATCATGAGTTCCTGACTTGTGACTTAAAGTTATGAGTTGAAAGAAGATCTTTCCAAGCATTCACTAAACTGATCATATAACAACTTAATAATAGATATTTCTAGTTTATTAGCAGACTTCCCAGCATGCATTGGATTTGAGTTAGCTCTCCAGAGTTACAGGATAAAGATTTGTTATGTATATATTACGTGAATCATGGGTCTATTTCTAATGAAATTGCAAATAATGAAAATGATTATATCCCGACATACCATATAATAATTGACACCAAAACAACTGACACTAAAAACCTTATTAGTGAAAGAATAAATAACACTGGAATGCAGTTCATCAATTACTAGATTCAACTAATAATTTTGACATTTGCTGATTGAACTTATTGTTAAATTAAAACTAACTTTGACCATACTATTTCAAATTCAAGTCTGCAAGGAAACTTGTGTTTTTAAGTTGAAGTGTTTGTCATAGGTTTCATGGTGGAAAGGTCTTTATTTTCCTTCTCAGTGTCCTTTCTCTCTCTCGCTCTCTGCCTCAGCCTCTCGCCCTCTCTCTCCCTCTACGTCTTTCTGTCAGTTGTTTGCAACAAACGTCCATCATTCTTTCCCTCTTTCCCTTGTGTCTTTCTTCTTGCCAGAGGAACTGTATCAAACCTTGGTAGAAATGCGGGGAATGCTGCAGAACAGAGCAGGGGGATTCACTCAGCATTGTTAAAGGGCTGTTCCGCTCCGTTTCTCCTGTAAACAGTCGGCGGGGGAAGAGAAACCCAATATCCTCACTTAACTCAGATCTGCTCTAACTACAGAGATCATAGACCAGGGAGAGAGGGACTGAGGGAAGGATGATGTGAGGGAAGCGCAGTCTAGATCGGGACTGAAAAGCAGAAGTCAATGCTTTGATTTACCTTGAGAGCTTTTGAACATTTTAGCCAACCTCAAATCAAATGGCACATACCAGACTTGGTGCAATGTGGAGCTGCTGCATAAATAGAGTAGACAACAAATACAAGTGCTCTATTGATATTACTTCTAATGCTTCTAATGCCAATATGCACATGTTTAAAGATCCTCAATCTGAAGAAACTCAATCCATCATGATTTGTTATGTATATACAGTACTGTGCAAAAGTCTTAGGCATGTGTAAAGAAATTCAAAGATGCTTTCAAAAATATCGAAATGAAAAGTTTCTCAATATAAAAAAATGACTATAAAGAGCAGTAATGTAAAACACTAATGCAGAAAACAAAAAAAAGACCAAATTTATATTTAAAAAAAATCTAGGGTGCCTTAAACCTTTGCACAGTAATTTATGTCAAGAGGATAGATATAAAGTGATTGGAGTGGCAAGTGGAACAAAGACCAAAAAGCCTTATACCTTTGTCAGATCATAAGACATTTTCCCCGTTTTTGGGAGTTTGACTGCAATTGTTTTAAGGTTGCTGTTGGCCTCTGATGAGCTTCCTGCATGGTTATCGATCCTGGAGGAACTGTCTAATCTAAGCAAGGTCCTACTTGTGCTATATTTCCCCTACTTCTCAATATTCATTGTCTCCAAAATATTTTTATATCCCTAATCTAAACCTTTCAACAATAAAATCCCTAAGATCCCTTTTTTCCCTGCACCTAAAATAATTTGTCAGCAAAACTTCCAAACCCGTTAATATCAATTAAATTTCTGCTAAATGGATTGTGGTTGACTAAATGAAAATTGGGGCAGGGCATCCTGGGAAAAAAGTGCTGTGCATGATTACAACCCCCAATTTTAAGGTACACAAACAAAGTGTTTTAAGAGCCTTCACTGAGTTCACAGTAAATCCGCACCAGCTGACAACAGGAATTGAAAACCAATCACACATTCAAAGTGTGACACTGTGTCGAATTCCCTGGCTACCCAGTGAGATTTAATTTGCCATAGTTTCCTTTCCACTGCCAACACTGTGGCCAACAACAGAAACTGACACTTTCACCTTGCCTGGTGTGTGTGTGTGTATGAGAGAGAGAGAGAGAGAGAGAGAGAGAGAGAGAGAGAGAGAGAGAGAGAGAGAGAGAGAGAGAGAGAGAGAGAGAGAGAGAGGGTGTTGTATGGGACTGACATATGGGACTGCCAATATATTTTATTTTCTTATTATTATTTTATACATTTTTTTATTTTTATTACTGATCCGGTCGGTTTTGTCCACCTCTGACATGATGGATATCATACAGTTTGATTGATTACATATTTATTGTAGAATTGATCAATACTACACTGGTTGTCTATGGGAAGCCCTTAACCTGAATTGATTCTAATGAGACATTTTGATCAGATTCCACCGAGGATGCATGATGTTATTATTGTTATTGTTAGTTTCCCTACCATTGAATAGGTGGGATGCCTCACCCTGTCTTACCCTAAGCTGCTAAACCTAAAAGAATTTCCTTACCCTGGGTTACAGTGGAGCGTTTTAGTGTCCCATGGTTTAAATGGTGTTTCAGAGGCTTTTCCACCCTGACGAGAATAAAAATCTGGGAGAAACACTGAATACTTGGCATTCTTAGCATGAAAACGGTCAAATTTAAAGATCGCAAAACATCAGCTAGCGTCAATCCAAAAGTATCGGTATCAGCCTTCAGAAACCCCACGCTGGTGGAACCCACGTGCGTTTGATTGTGAAAGTGTGCAGGTCTGTTCCGTCAAACTGAATGCGAGTTGACAACACAAACGCCGCGGCCTGATACCTGCATCAACAAACCCAATGACAGGCTGCATTAACAAATCACTAACATGGGCTGATCTGTATGTCAGAATCCACAATTAACCAAGCAAATATGTGCTGCATTAAAGTAGTGGGGACGGAGTGGTTGTGGGGGGGGGGGGGGGTGGAAACACAGCTGTGGTTCTTGTTAGCTGGTGCTTTGACTGCCAAAACGTTTCGGCTGTGGGGTAAAACAAATCGACTCGGGAAAACACACTGACTGACTTTTATTGAGGTTTGTTTACCTCCCATGCACATGATACCCAGTGTCGTCAGCTGCAGGAGAAGTGGAAATTGTAACAGCATGTACAAACTCGCAAATGCCAGCTCCCTGCAAATTCAAAGCCAGCCCCCAGATATATCTGCACATTTTAGCGTCGTTTTGGACACCCGTCAGAAGTGTTTTGTCATCCCGCAGTCTTATGCCTTACTGCGTGTCTAAAGGATTGCACTGACAAAAAAAGGAAGGCTCTGGACTATTTAGAGATTTCTCTTATCATGTAGCATCCAAGTTCATCAGGATGAGTTGGCTGAGTTTTAGCAGCGTCAGCTGGAGTTAAAGAAAAAGCAAACATCAGAGAGGTTTTTAATCATTTTATACCCGTTGTTTTATTTTGTACTCAAAATAATTTGCTGCATGTGCATGATTATGTGTGAACATGCTTGTATAATCTCTCTCTCTCTCTCTCTCTCTCTCTCTCTCTCTCTCTCTCTCTCTTTCTTCATGGAAAATATAAGAGTGAGTTGCCACACATTGAGCTTTAAAGGACAATTCCGGGATTTTTAAACCTGGCCTCTATATCCACAAAATCGCCTATTATACCGCAAAATAGGTCCAAAAAGTTTCGGAATTGCTCCAGTAGATCCGCTCAGTCGGCAGTCGCGAAACGGGCTCAATGGCTGCAACGTAATCTGTTGGGGCATAGGCAGGCGGTCAAAGTACGTCCACTAAAAGTGCTTGATTTTGCCACTGACAGGCTCAGATTGTTATTCGTGTGTCTGACAAGTGTCTGACAACATTACTGAAAGGATCGCTACAGAAATAGACCTTTTTTTAACCAGAAAACTAAAGTCTAGCTCAAGGAAAAGTCCCGCTCTGAAATGAACGGTGGACAAAGGTAGTCTATAGCGAGAGGGTTCACTTGTTGCAGGAAGAGGACGGTAGAAACCTGACAAAGGTATTCTATGAAAGCTGCGCAAAGTCTTCCTCAACATTTTGTTGGCACAGTTCGGAAATGCGCAAAAACGAACCATTGTTGTCGTTTTTTATCTTTGGGAAAAACAAATACTCTAAACTACGCTTTCTATACTCCAGCACACGTCTCCAACGCTGATTTACGTTTCCACCATCCTCTTCCTGCAACAAGTCAACCCTCTTGCTTTTATAGATCACCTTTGTCACATTTCCAACAACTCTGAACTCTGAAATCTCGCGAGAGTTGTTGCAGGAAGAGGACATGGAAATGTGACAACGGTGGAGGCCAGATATAGAGGCCAGGTTTAAAAATCCCGGAATTGTCCTTTAAGCTTAAAGTCTGTCTGCAAATTGTGAGACTGTGCAGAAATCAAACTATGAGCTGAAGCGACACAAGGAGGTTCTGTTTTGAAAAAAAACAACAAAAAAAAACCCCATAACATTTGGCATTGAGATGCAGTGGATATCTGAGTCAAACATGAGCTGACTCCTGTTGGGTCTCCGCATGACAAGACCGGCAGATTATCTTCCCGAACCTGAGCCTTGGGGTGAAAAACAAACATTCCTTCACTTTACCCCCTGAATAGTATTTTAATAGTTTTCCAGAGTAGTTCAAATAATAACTATTAAATAAATAAAATGAAAACCTTGCTCATGCTAACTACCCATCTCTTGTGCTGTTTATTCCACACAAACCGTAAACGTCAAATGCATCACTTCCTGTGTGCCAGGGGATTTCTCCCTGGAAAGACCTATCTAACACCGGGTGTATAGACCAGCAAACACAAAAGCTTTCATAAACTGACTTTAGGCTGGAATACTATTGTGTTATATATATATATATGATATACTGAAATTTATATATATGAGACTGTCATGGATTATTACTCCTATATGTCATCACCATCTCCATGGGGCAGAACACTGCCTGTACTTGTTCTGTCTTTCCTGACAAGTGTGGGGTAGGCAGAGAGGGCGATGCAATTAGATATTGTGCTTGTTTTCCTTGTTGAAAGTGGGCTGGTCGGCTATAAAGTCCAGGGCCAATTCTTTTTTTTTCTTCTTCTTCTGTTCATCCCTCGTATAAAAGCAGCCCTGCCAAAGTCTCCCTCCCAGCTCAGCTGTCTGTATATTTCTTGGGAGGTAGTGAAAGCTTGGCCTCTGCTGTGCCTACACCTCTGCCAACATTACATTGACAAGTCTTATCTGGGACGATAGATGGATCTCATCAATTGCCATCATTTTATTTTTAAGATGACAGACGTCCTTCCTGCTGCGTCGACGGCCAGAGTGTGCTGCAGATGTGGGTAAATCTGTGTGTGTGTGTGTGTGTGTGTGTGTGTGTGTGTGTGTGTGTGTGTGTGTGTGAGAGAGAGAATATGAATAACATGCAACAACAATAACATGAATGCATGCCAAAGGTGTTGCACTCCTGAGCTGTTGAGTCCATTGCGGCCTGAGGAATGTGTGTGTATGTGTGCGTGCATGGACAAGCTAAAGCACAGAATCCTCCACAATAGTCGGATTAAGTGTCACCTCTTTCTCTCTCACACACACACACACACACACACACGCACACACACAAACGCACACACGCCTGGACCTCCGGACTAGCGAGGTAACACTAAACAAACACAGACTTACCTGGACAGGTAACCTGAGAGGAGACCCACCTTGAACTCCCCCCCCGCCACCCCACATCCTGCCCCAGAGCTCCTCCAAGAATCCCACAACCATTAGCAGCACTATTGGGCCTCAGGGTGTGTGTGTGTGTGTGTGTGTGTGTGTGTGTGTGTGTGTGTGTGTGTGTGTGTGTGTGTGTGTGTGTGTGTGTGTGTGTGTGTGTGTGGGGGGGGGATTTAGGGAAGTTCTTAATGGAGCTGAGGAGTAAAAGAGGAGAGGATGGGGGGAAAGAGGAAGGGATGAGAAGTGATTGGTGAGGTGTGAAGATGAGCGCATCTGGTTGGACAGGTGATCTATGGCCACAGAAAAAAAAAGGCTAAAAGGATTAGGTCTCTCTTTGTCCAGTTTTTGACACAGAGGGGTGGTGGTGGCCTGGTGTTTGGAGACCAAAAGATAGCTGGTTCGAATCCCAGGAACATCTGGAAAAATGTGGGTGCGGAAAGCGAATGAGTTGGCGTTCTCCATTACCTCACCAACTACTGCTGAAGTGCCTTTTACAAGGAACTTATTTAAATTGAAATAGACAAGATTTTTAGTTAAAAATCTAGCTGTCAAATCACAAAGTGGGGCTGCAGCAGAGAAGAGTGTAGATTGTTGTATTTGCGCAAATTATATTCTGGTGTCGGGTGTGGACACTGGTGAGAAATTGATGAATCAAATCAAAACTTGTGAGCAGTGTCTGCTAAACAAGCGCTTTGTCCAGAGAAAGCTGGGTTCACCAACCATGGCTGAACCCCTTCACCTCCTCCACCCCCACCCCCACCAAGAAGAAGCCGTGCGTTCACATGCCATCAAATATAGAGGACAAATTAATTTTGGAACTTGGAAATTCCACGTGAACATTCAAAGTTGGAAAGAATCTTGCTACCCAAGTTTCCGAGTTCTGACACAATTATAACCTTGGTGCAGCATGGTGGAAATATCACAGTAAACAGTGAGAAAACATATTTTTATTAGCCATTTGTAGCTAGCCAGGCTAGCCAGACTAACCATCATATCTAACATTTGTTTAAATTAGGTTGTTAGCTCATTCTTTTCAGGACATCTATGTTTGTTTATTGTTTTATAACAATCAGTCCTAAACACACTCAATTAGGACCTGAGTTATCACAAAAAGGTTGCATTTGTGTTTACTGCAGCTTATCCGTACTACCAATGAAATAAACAAAAAACCGTTATCACAGTTGTTGTATTGTCCGTTTCTTTTCACACATATTTACAGACACACAAGTTAACACCCAACAGTAATCAATTTCACCAGAGTTCAATAAACATGAGTCTTTCTGTCCGTTACAGCGTTAATCAGAAATCCGTGCAGCAGTCCTTTTATACAAAAAAATAAAAATCCAATAATCCCCTGATTAAAAAAAAAAAAAAAAAACATAAAGTCACTTGGTATCGTGGTCTGGCCCAAACTAATGGAAAAAGAAAGATAGTGGTTCAGTCTCACCCATTCAGGCGCATCGGTGGTAAGCAGAACGAAAGGGCATCCATCAGGGCCAGCAACCTGACCATAACCATAACATCCAACCGTGTATTATGTGAAATGCCTTTTTAGTGTTTGAAATAACAGAAATAAAACATTGTGTTGTGTTGATAACAGTGAGTGGTTATGTTATTATGGTTGGGGGGGGGGGGGGGGGGCGCCAGTCTGAAATCTCGCCTAGGGCACCAATTGGACCAGGGCCGGCCCTGGGCCTAGGCCTGAAGTAGGGTTTAAGGTTTGTTACATGGAATGTGTCAACTTTCTTGGACTGGTCTTCCCATCTAACCCTGTAGTTAAAGGGTAATTCCGGTATTTTTAAACCTGGTCTCTATTTGTACATATTAGTCATTTATACCCCAAAATAGGTACAAAGCATTTTGGCATTGCTCCAGTAGATCGCCGGCAGTCACAAAACGGGCTGCAAGGGCTGCAACGTAATCCGCAGGGACAAGTGCGGGCGATCAAAGTACGTCCACTAAAAGTACTTGTTTTTGCCACTGACAGGCTCAGATTGTTATTTGAAGTGTCTGACAACATTACGGAAATGATCCCTACAGAGATAGACCTTTTTTTAAACCAGAAACAGAAGTCTCGCTCAAGGAGAAGTCTCGCTCTGAAATCTGAGGTGAGCTGTTGCAGGAAGAGTTTAAACAAAGGTTTCTGGTTAAACAAAGGTCTAGGAATAACCCTTTAACCTAACTGTTTCATCACCCTGGGGCACTAGATAAAGGGTGGACCCTAACCAAGTCTCCCTCTTGAAAATGTCCACTTCTCCTTTGGGCATTATAATACTCAGCTTGTTCGAGTTTGGCTACCTCTACTCTCTGTCTAATGTCCAGCTTCATTTTGTGTAGGCACTCCATCAAAGCATACTGCGATTGTTGTGGGGATGGAGTTTTATGAATGAGCCTCTCCATAGGTCCAATCTGGTTCTTCCACAGAGTCAATTCTGCTGGAGTCTTGCCAGTGGTTTCGTGCTTGGCTGTGTTTGACGCATAACGGAACTCCGGCAACCACTTGTCCCAGTCTTGGTGTTGCTCTCCTACATAAGAGGCGATCATGTCTTTCAGGACTCGATTCACCCTATCGGTCTTGTAGTCATCTTCTGTACCACCCCCCAGCTCCTGCAGAGGTCGTTGAACACCTGACTGGTGAACTGGGGTCCCCGATCCGACAAGATGTACTTTGGCACGCCCCATCGGGTGGATAGCTCCTCCCTGAGGATTCTGCACAACTGATGGGTCTTACTATCTCTGAGTGCAAACCGCTCCAGCCACTTAGAACAGTAATCCACTACGACAAGCAAGAACATGTTCCCCTTTTTACTTCTGGGTAATGGGCCCATGAAATCCAAGCCAATCATGACTCCGGCCTCTTCTACTACCGAAGATTGGACCTCGCCTGCACGCTTCCCATTTTCTGGCTTGTATTGTTGACACAAGGCGCAGCATTTCACATGCCGCCACACATCAGCCCGAACCGAAGGCCACCAGGCTACCTCCAGAATCCTTAGCAAGGTTTTCAATCTCCCTAGGTGAGCACCTAAGGGGCTGTCGTGGAAGTAGGTAAGAAAAGAACTTACCAGACTAGTTGGGACCACCAGTTGGAAACTGGCTCCCTGGTCATTGACTGGAATCCTTATGTACATGTGATGCGGTATAGACTACGCCACCCTGGGAATTACGCCCAGGGAAATAGTTCAGTTCGTGTGTGCTTGGGCCCGCTCAGGCCTTCAATCGAATGAAGTACACAGACCGTCGTTCAAGGGTAAATCATAACAATGTTTTTATTGATCAACTTAAACCTAAGACAAAGACGTATCAAACCAATAATAACAACAGGGAGGGGAATAATAAAATAACGGCAAGGGCAGGACCGCAACTGCAGGGGAGATACTTACGGAGCTAGTCTCCCCCCTCTGGGACTCACACCACACGTGACGCGCCAAATACAAACCAACACTGCAAAAACGTAAACACAAGTAAATAAGTAAAAGGTGAATAAAATTAAACCTTACCACACGCAGTGAAAAGAGAAAAGGACAGCACTAGTCCCACACTATTATACTACCCCCGCAGCTGACAGGCCTCCCTTGAAAGCAAATAAACAAAAGAAACACTTAAATGACCAGTTGGGATCAACAGATATAAAGAAAGAAAAAGAAATTAAACAGTAAACAGTCATAACAAGACGGCAAAAACAGCAACCAACAGTGCCCTGCAAAAAGAGGACACTGGTTACAGAAACAACTTTATTACTTGTAATTAAAACAATTAGGCTACAGCCACATTAAAAACAATATAAAACAACGCACCTCTTGGGACACCAACCCTGTCCTACCTGGACGCTCTACGGAGAAGGCTAGGGAAACTGAGAAACCCAGGGCACCTACACCACCGACCAGAGCACAAATAAGCGTAATGAAGTTAAAACACTAATTTAAAAAGGGACTGCGGTCCTACCTGCGCAGCTGGTTGCCAAAACCCGGGGCGAAACTGAATGGCTTGCCAGTTTTGGCAACACAGCTGCTTTTAAAGACTGCCTGTCCCTGATTGGTCGGTACCCCTTAAAGGGGTAGTACCTGCTACATACAGGACATCATGATGGACTTTAAATCCTATCCTGTCAGTGTTGAAATGTTTTGTTTCTGCTTCCTTGCGCTTTTCACTCACATTCACATCGATCTGTTGAGCACGTGCTATGTCTGCGAGTGAGGTGGGCAAATCAGCAACTGCTCTTTTCACAGTTACAGCAAGGCATGGGGCCCTGGGATTCACTCAAGAACTCTTGAGTAGTTTGTTAGCATCTCTCTCCAGGATGGAGAAAGACAGTGTTGTGGGAGGGGGGCTGTTAGGTCCAGAGGTGTGAAGTGGGGTGTTGATGAGTCTGGTGTGGGGGGGCTGGTGCAGGGGAATGGAGTTAGGACTGTTACATTGTCTTGCAAATCTGCAGTAGAACTCATTCAAGTTGTTTGCCAGGTCATTCATAGAGTGGGGGGATTCGGGTTTGTAGTTGGTGATCTCCTGTAGGCCCTTCCAGACTGAGGTGTCGTTGGCAGAGAAGTGATTTTTCAGCTTCTCTGAGTACGGCCGTTTGGCCTCCTTTATCGACTTGCCAAACGAGTACTTGGCCAGCTTAAACCGGTCCCTATCACCACTCTTGTAGGCCTTCTCCTTTTCCAAATGCAGCTGTTTGAGTCTAGCAGAGAACCAGGGTTTGTCATTGATATAACACGCTGGTGCGTGTTGGTATGCAAAGGTCCTCACAGAAGCTGATGTAAGATGTTACAGAATTTATGTAAACATCCAGACTGTTGGAGGTAGTCCTGAAAACATCCCAGTCAGTACAGACTAGGCAATCACGCAGCTCCTCTACAGCTTTACTGCTCCACTTCTTTGATCTCCTCACTACAGGTGACTACACTACAGTGGCGAGATTGTCCCAGTGAAGCGTGGGAGACGGCGTGGTAGGCGCTTTTGACTGTAGTGTAACAGTGGTCCAAGGTGTTCCCCTCTCTGGTCGGGTTTATATTTGGGAAGTTTGTGGGTTAAATTACATTTGTTGAAATCACCCAGAACGATGACCAACATGTAACCAGAATAAAGGATGTGAATTCCCGAGAGGAATAGAACGGCTTGCAGCAAATTAATAAAGTTTCTAGATCTGGGGAACATGATTGAAGAACCACTGTTATGTTGTTGCACTAGCTGTTTTTGATATAGAAGCAGATCCTTCCACCTCTGGTTTTGTGCGAGAGCTCCTTGTCGCGGTCCGCTCGTAAGAGTTGGAAGCCGCACAACCAAGTCTCTATTATTCCTTGTCATGAGAGACAGTTCGTCCATTTTGTTGCACAGTGAATGGACATTGAAGAGGAATAATGCTGGTAACGCCGTGCATAAACCCCGTCGGCGTCTCACTGCGTGACCAAGGGCCAGAGCACCTTTCACTATAATGTCCAGTAAATCCACGGACAAAGCGAGAAAAGTGGGATATAAATCTGATGGAGTAGAATCCCCTATGTTTAGGATCTCCTCTCTTGTGAAAGTGATGCGTGTGGGTTTGCAGAAAACAACATTAAAACACAAAAACGTAGAAAACAGTGCACACCAACACACCGTGGCGACCATACCTGTCGGCGTCATTTTCTGTTGACCTTCATCCTTCATCATTGGTTTTTCACCAATGATGGTTTTTCTCCAATATTCCAGTCTTTTTCAACCATGGAGCCCACTTTGACCAGGTGCTCCACCGAATGGACCGATCCTGTCATGAAACTGGAAAGTGCAGGACTGCAATTATTCAGAATGCGGCATACAAGTTCACTTCACTTGTTTCCATTTTAGACAGAGGGCCCTATAATCATAGGCAAAATCTCAGAGACACTGATTGGGCGCTTGAACCATATTTCTGACCATCTCCTCCACTTTGGTTAGATAATCTGTGATTAGGAAAGCAGCAAGAAAGGCTTCCTTGAATTCTTCCCAAGTGTGAATGTAGCCAAGCTGCTACTATACCGGGCCGAGACAGAGGCTGAGACAGGGAGATGTGAGGCAAGGCGGCAACGCCGGTTTTATTTCGGTGACAGAACAACAACAGTTAAACACATAAAGACACGGGCTCTCTCACCCTCCTCCGCTCACTGCGGGTTCAGTGATAAATGTCTCGCTCTCACAGGCTACAGACAAGCTCTCCTGGCGTGTCCCCCCTTGCTCACTGAAACACAGAAGACACACATATTAGGCAACTTCCCCGCTGCCCGTCCCCACTCGGTCCCGATCTGCTGTAACCAGTGTTGGGGCAACCGGAATCCGCCTGCCAGCCCGACTCCGCCCCCTGCACCCAGCCAACGGCCCAACCACACCCCCCAGTCTGCCACATACCCCCACCGCCCGACATAGGCCGGGGAGCCATCCGGGGAGCCGTCCGGCCGACGACCCACTCCCCCCCTGCATCAGCTTTTGACTGCGACAGCACCGGGCGGTCAACACCCGCCACCTGCTGGGACAAAACGGCCCGCAGCCCTCTGCCCTCTGCCCTCTGCGTCAATCTGGAGACAAAAGGGGAGAGAGAAGTCAAGCATATGCAGAACAGATTCCCCACAGGGGGGCAATTTTACTCTATCAAACACCTGTTGGCATGGCTCCGTCCACTGGACTGGATCTGACGCACCCTTTCGGGTTAAGTCGGTCAAGGGGCTGGTCAGCTCCGAGAAGTCCGGGATGAACCTCCGGTAATAGCTGGCCAGCCCCTTCACCTCCTTTTTTGACTTGGGTCTTGGGCAGGCTGCAATCGCTGCGGTTTTATCTATCTGGGGTTGCACCAGCCCTCCTCCCAAGTGGTACCCCAGATACCGTACCTCCCTCCGTCCAACCGCACACTTCTTCGGGTTGGCCATGAGCCCTGCCTGCCTCAGGGACTCGAGCACTGCCCCCACCTGCTGCATGTGCCGCTCCCAGCTGTCACTGTGGATGATAACATCATTCAGGTAGGTGGCGGCATACGCAGCATGCGGGCACAGCACCCGGTCCATGAGGCGCTGGAATGTGGCGGGGGCGCGGGACAAGCCGAACGAAAGTGTCACAAATTGGTACAAACCGTGCGGAGTAGAGAAAGCTGTTTTTCCCTGGACTCTGGAGATAAGGGAATCTGCCAGTAGCCCTTGGTTAAATCCAGTGTCGTGAAAAAATGAGCGTTGCCTAACCGGTCTAGTAGCTCGTCGAGGCTTTCGTTAGGCGTTGTTCCTGGGCCTGGAGCAAATTCTCCCGTGACAGCTGCCCCAGCGTGTGGAGTTTTTCTTGCAGGTCCATAACATACTCAATCTCATTTTTTGCTGGTGCTAGGACCTTCCTCCCAGCTTTCTTTAATTAGGTCCAGCACCCCTCGGGGTCTCCTGCCGAACAGGAACTCAAAGGGAGAAAATCCCGTGGAGGCCTGGGGTACCTCCCGCACTGCAAACAACAGAGGGTCCAGCCATTTGTCCCAATTTCGACTATCTTCGTGCACAAATTTATGAACCATGTTTTTCAGCGTTTTATTAAACCATTCCACCAAACCGTCGGTCAGGGGGTGGTATACGCTGGTCCAGATTGAGCGGGCGCCTAACAGCTCGTATAATTCCTGTAGTGTTTGTGACGTAAACGAGGTGCCTTGGTCAGTTAGAATCTCTTTAGGGATTCCAACTCGGGAGATGACCTGAAACAGCGTTTGCGCAACACTCTTGACGGAGATATTGTGCAACGGCACTGCCTCTGGATATCGTGTTGCATAATCCACCAAGATTAATACACTAAAAGTGTGAAACTCCATATGGATGGGTGGTTTGCTGCCACCTGTTGGTGAAGATGAACCTGACACCTGGAAGATATCACTCACATCAGGATGGGGCATTCCACAGAGTGTGCTAGTAGCTGTCACTTGACTTTTGATTTTTCCTATCTGTTTCTCCCACGTCTCACCTCTCCTGAGAAAACAATTGACTACTGCCTGCTCTAGACTTTGCATAGAAGCTTGCATTTGTGACTCCAAGCTGTGATTTTCAAGTGCACATATTCTCATATTCATATTTTCCTCTCTATTCAGAGTACTCTCTAGAGATCCTTTAAATTCTTGGTCTAGAGTGGTGACTTTGTCTGTGAGTTCTCTCATTGCTTGTCTGATAACATCCAGTTCTGCAGGTTGTACATGAATGGTTTCTTCCTGATCTTCCTCAATTTAATTTTCTCTCTCATTCAGGTATAGCTCACTCAGTAGGGAAGACACTTCAGCTACACGTTCACTAAATGTAACAAAGGCACCTGTAGCTGGGCTGGGTGTAGACTGACTTGGCTGCACTGGAGCTATAACATGTGCAGCGCTACCATTTATGTCTCCTGCACTCGACATTTTTTTGTGTACTGACTTAGTGAGGGGTTGTGTGTATGCTTGGATGTGTATGTATGTATGTATGTTCGCCACCACTATACACGGCGGCAATTTCAAATTTCAGCACAATCAAACAATACACTGTGGCAATATCAGCAGAAAAATAAATCTTATGTATATTTCACAGCAGCAGATAACACAACAAGTCCCCCCATACTGGCCCCCATGTATAACAAACACACTCACTTAGGACCTGAGGTATCACAAAAAGGGTGCTTTTGTATGGAATGCCATTTAAGTCAATATTAAATAAATAAATACAGAAATAAATAAATATGCCTATGAAATAAATAAATATGACTGAAATAAATAAATTA
The DNA here is from genome assembly GCA_034670405.1 of Hoplostethus atlanticus. NCBI lineage: Eukaryota > Metazoa > Chordata > Actinopteri > Trachichthyiformes > Trachichthyidae > Hoplostethus > Hoplostethus atlanticus. The sequence goes on along the minus strand of JAXDDX010000353.1, from coordinate 82,230 downwards.
GGCAATAAATATATAAATAAATATATAAATGAGTCAATATAGTTCAATAAATAAACAAATAAGTTTTTATTTTAAAAAGGACGTTTTTCAAAGGACTACTTTTACTTATTTCAAGGGATTTTTATTTCATAATTCCACATTTATTTATTTCAGGGGACTTTTATTTCCTAATGCCACATTTATTTCCCAGCTCTTTTTATTTCCATCTGTTATATTCAAATTTCATTCACCAGTTTGAGTGAATTGTCCCTCCCGTCACTTCGTCTCTGACACTTATCCTATCATGATTTACTCACATGAATCTTAAAGTGACAGACTACATTTCTTTTCCTCATTACATTATGCAAACATCATAACAATACTTACTTACCTTTCAGTGTACCCAGTCTACACTAATACCGGTTAGAGGGAAATGAAAATAATTTATACCTATCAAGGCCAGAATATGTTTCATCTGTACCTTGACCTGTATTAGTTCATCACATTTTACCATACACTCATGTGACCATGTTACAGTTTATCCTCTGGGTTTGATTTGCCAACAAAACAGCATGTGAATGCAACACTGTTTAAAGATGTTTAAAGATGTTTAAAGTTTAATTATTTTGTTCAGTGATGTCACCTTACAGGATTTCTGGATAATGAAAAAAAACTGTTATCTCTCGCCACTTCTTGGGGCCAGCAAGGTACAAAGTTAAGTACTGCCCCTTTAACCCCCAACTGCTCCAGACTTGTACTGGGCAAGCTCCCAGGAGTGGACAGAGCATTAATATCTCCTACTGAAGTACACATATTGTTACTTTGCTGAAATTATAAAGTAGAAGTAAAATTACCGGTGTAAAAATCTACTCAAGTAAAAGCACTAAATGATGATTGATTTAAATGACATTACCCTTTTTTAAAAAGAGAACATTGTCTCCTTTGATCTTTCCCATGCAATACAAAAACAATGAGAGGCTAGAATTTGAACTAGATTATTTTATTTTTTAAAACGCAAGGGCAAGGACAGATTACTTTTCTCTGGTGACTGACTTCAGTACTAACAGTTCCACAGTTTACCAATTTACAGTTGACGAGTTCCTGGCCAATTCCTTCCTCCTCCTCCAGACAGTGAGTCAGGTATAAATAAAGTATTAAGCACACTGACACGGTACAAAAGTTAATTTAATATTTGACTAAATGTTAGAATGGGCGACACTCCTGAAAATTAACACTTGAAAATGAACATCCAGTCAGCCAAAACACCTCAGTATAACAGTGGTCCAACCTTAAAGTGGATGGGGGAGCAGCAGAAGACCACCTCACTCCTGTCAGCTAGCAACAAGAAGATGAAGCTACATTGGACACAAAAGCTGGACCACTGAAGAGTGAAATAACATTGCCTGGTCCAATGAATCCTGGTTTCTGCTGCGTCATGGTGATGCCAGGTTCACTAGAAAATACCATTCACCTCAGATGGTAAATACTACTTGGAAACTCATGGTTTGGTGATGGACCCTGATTTCTCCTACTTCCTGTATTCTGATGTCACAAACAAGGAAATACCTGCAGCCAAGTGTAGAAATGATATGTTTATTTCAAATAAGGGTGTTTTCACACCTGAAAGGTCCGAACCAAGGTTCATGTTTTTGTTACATTGTATACATTTGGTCCGGTTAGTGTTGGTTTCACATTGCAATTTTGCGAGCGCACTAAAGAACTTTGCATGACATACCTACGTCCTATGACTATTAATCGTCAACTAAAATGTCATGATCATGACAGCCCTTCTGACAGCTGTAAGCCTACAGTATGTCAACATATAGGCTAATAGACTATGCAGATTAAATAAATAAGTAAATAAATAAAGGCATTTGCCTTCTTGCATGCGTTTTATTTAGATCCTCAGTCTTTAATGATTTCATAGGGCCTAATCATTTCTGAATATAATGGTATTTGTATTTAGGTTGTGTTTTTTTTTTTTTTTTTATCTTTTACAGGAACATCTGGGCCCAACCACGGTGTCATGCTTGGTGGCAGCATGTATGTGACAACTGGACAGAGAGAGATTGGCTGCTCAATTTCAGAATGAGAAGAACCACCTTCCATCATCTCTGTGACCGTATTTGCCCAAGGCTGACTCGACAGGATACAAGATACCGCCAGGCAGTGCCTGTGGAGCTGCACGTGGCTATATGCTTGTGGAGGCTGGCCACTAATCTCGAGCTCCGATCTATCTCTCACCTCTTTGGTGTGGGATTGTCGAGTGCTTGTGTGTTCACCCAACAAGTTGTTGCTGCCATCAACGACACCCTAAAGCCACAATACCTACACACACCTTCAGCTGCAGAATTTGAAGAAATAGTCAGAGGATTCCGTGACAGATGGGGGTTCCCACAGTGTGTAGGAGCTGTGGATGGCACTCATATTTGCATCCTGGCACCACCTCACAACCCAGCTGACTACTACAACCGCAAAGGCTTCTACTCAGTAATCCTGCAAGGTGTTGTAGACCACAATATGAAGTTTTGGGACGTCAACATTGGCTGGCCTGGGAGGGTTCATGATGGCCGCGTATTCTCAAACTCATCCCTTTACGAACGAGGGCAGAATGGAACACTCTTGCCAGGATGGCAAGAAACCATTCAGGGTGTTGATATACCTCTTGTGATACTAGGAGATGCCGCGTATCCACTGCTACCATGGCTAATGAAGCCATATCCGGAGGGCAGAGGCATAACACCAGAACAATCTACTTTCAATCATCGCTTGAGTCAAGCCAGAATGACTGTGGAGAGGGCTTTTGGACGCTTGAAAGGAAGATGGAGGTGCCTATAAAAAAGATGTGACTTTCATGTCACCTTAATCAGTGACATCATCTCCGCCAGCTGTGTCCTCCACAATTTTTGTGAGAGTCACAATGAAGAATATATGGGCAATGAAGATGAAGATCATGATGCAAGACCAGACCCTGCAGACCGTCTCATTGGTGGTGGGAGTGGGGCAAATATTAGGAATGCATTGTGTGCTCATTTTTCAACTCTGTAGGTATGGACATCGCTTTGATTACTGTAGAGCTGCAATGATTAGTTTTGTTGGTTTATACATTATAATAAATTGAATATTTTTGGGGTTTTGGACTATTTGTCAAACAAACCAAGACATTTGATGAGGTCACTGTGGGCTCTAGGATATTGTGATGGACATTTTTCATTGTTTTATAATGTTTTATAGACCAAACGATTGGTAACAAAAACAATTGTTAGATGCAGCCCTAGGTTACTGTGTAATCATTTATGCCACTTGGAACTTTTGCAGTCTTGTTTTGGTATATGTAGTGAAACCATCTACAATAGGTATATCAGTTTTGGCACTAATGCTTCTAATGTTTTTTGAAACCATCTAGAAGAAATTTACTAAAGTTCATTGTTTAAAATAGTTGATCTTGTTCTGTTCGTAATTACAACTCACTTCAGTGCATGTTGTTTGATTGTAAGGGAGAGACGACACACTGTTCAAACATTTATTATAGCCCTTTAGCACCAAACACATTTTGCAGACTCAGGAGAAACACAAGAGCCGAACAAAAATTTACTCGGAGAATATGGCTCTTTTCATACATACACTTTCCGCATAACTGTCTTTCTTTTTTAGCAACAGACTTGGCCATAAAAAAATCTAACTTGATAAAGCTAAACTGTATAGAATGTAAAATGAACAAGTAAAAAAACAGAATTACAAATTAAAATACAGCATAGAAATTAAAGTGCTGGGTGCTGTTCAGTAAATTAAATTACAACTGAAAAAAATGCTGCTTCTCGTCGCTTGGTTCACCACTATCATTTTGATACAGGACGCGTGGGGTCTGATCAAAGGGGTTTGTAGGTTGGGCCTGGGTAGTTGGTAGGTGTGGAGACTGCTGTGCAGCCCAGTCACCGGGAGCTCGAGGAGGTGGATGATATTGGGTTGGTTGGGTAGGTTGGGCCTGGGTAGTTGGTAGGTGTGGAGACCACTGTGCAGCCCAGTCACCGGGAGCTGGAGGAGGTGGATGATATTGGGTTGGTTGGGTAGGTTGGGCCTGGGTAGTTGGTAGGTGTGGAGACCGCTGTGCAGCCCAGTCACCGGGAGCTGGAGGAGGTGGATGATATTGTGGATGTATGGGACTCCAGGATGCTGCATGGTGTGGAGCTTGGCTTTGGTGAGACATGCCTTGCATGAATGTCTGCATACAGTTCATAAACATTGTATTTGTGGCTGCCTGCTGCTCCAGCAGCATCCTGAAGCGCCTCTCCTCAGTCTCCTGCTGCATTTGCATCCACCTTTCCAGAGTGGCATCCTCCCTCTCCTGCCTACTGTCTTCTGCGTGGTTGAACTCTTCCTGGGCCCTCCTCTTTCTCCTACGGCAACGAGTTGTCGTGCCTGGTCCATTTTCCTCTTCATTGCTGGTAGCTGCATTTCCTCCTGTAAAATGAAATGGAGTTACGTTGAATTAAAAATGTATGCACAAGTTTGATAGCCAATAGCCTACTATTGCCGCTAATCTACAATAGAATACAAGCCATCATTATGAATAGTTCATTGATTGTTTTCAACGTTTCATTATATCTTGTACCCTAGTTTATATCAGTGTACGCTAGTGTTTTGGGATAAGCTGTACTCTGTTGAAATAATAAGGACTGCTGAAAAACATGTCGATGCAGTATGACAGTAGAAATGAGAAGCACAGGCAAAAAAAACGTGGCTACGTTTGAGTAAGGAGCAAACGTTTAGCTACTCACCACTTTTGGAAGTGTTTTCTGTGGCACTGGACACATCGGTAGACGCAGTTGAAGCTGGGGAAGACCACCTTAATGGGTGAGCTTGTTGGGCGAGTGCCCAGAATGCTATCCAGGTCGTCATAAAAAGGAAAACTGTCCTTCTCGTTTGTCGACGCACCGCTTTTCCTGATGGCATCACGCACCTTTATGTACTGCTGCCGCAGTTTCTTTACCTTCAGGTGGCATTGCTCTCCCATCCTCTCTCTCTCATCCTCTCAGAAAATAAATTAAAAAGTGTCGGTATTTTTATGCGTTTTTTCAAGTTGACTCCTTGCGTCTTCTTCGGACCAAATTGCAATTAAATACTTTGTCTCCTCCTCTCCCCATGTGCTACCGCGGCTCATTTTGACTTATTTTCCGTTCTTTTTCTTCTTCTTTTGTTTTGTATTGACGATAGCCTGCCTCAATTTCCTGTAATTGGTCCGAAAGTTTGAACCATCCAAAAAAGTGTTTTCACACTGCAAACGAACCGAACCATGGTTCAGTTTGATCCGGACCGAGACCACCTCTTTTGGTCGGACCAAATTCTGGTCCTTTGGTCCAGACCGTGGTCCGAGGCACCTTTCACACCTGCCATTTTGGTTCGGACCAAACTGAAAAGTCCGAAGGTCCGGACCAAACAAGGTAGGTGTGAAAGCACCCTACAACAAACAAAGCGTTCAACACCAACACCTACTTTGTGATCACAACTATTAAATGCCACGGCAGGCTGCAGCTACTTGCTGCATATTGGGTCTGTGCAATTGCAATGCTTGGTTTGCTGTAAAACATGAACTCAAATGTATCAGTCACTATGAGCATGTGTGTTAAGTGTGAAAAGCTGATCAGGAGCGACCAAAGCCTACAGAAAACTTCAATCATGGAGTCTTGACAGCTTGAAATGAATTTGAACACCTTAAAATTTAAAGTCGTTGCTTTTAAGTCATTTCAGGTTATTCCCGTTGACTTGCATTCTGTCGCTATCAACCCAAACCTGAAGCCTGGTCACGCTTTGAGATTCAGCCACTGAGTCCCTGCTTGTGAGCTGTGGGAGAACAGGTGGGCATAGCTTCTGTCAAACAGAGAGAGATTGATGGAGTGGGTTAGAGCGCTGGCCGGGGGTATTCTCTTACAGTAATGGCAGAGAAAGAGACAGCTGGGGCCAGCATACATTGGGCTCTGTGTGTGCATCTATGCATATTTGTGCAATAGCTTATATGTGCGCGTATATGGAGATGCATTGTGTTCTTCCTGTCTTCTGAAACAACAGATGGGGGAGACACTAAGGCTGGGGTCATGTGAACCATGGATAGACCAATATATCGATTGGGACGATATTGGCCAATCAATGTAATCCACCTCTTTGCATATTTTATTTATGAGTTTAAATGTTCACTGATGTTTTTTGTAAATTAATTCTTAATTAAAAGACAGTAATTTATCCCTACCATTGAATAGGTGGGGTGGGTCAACCTGTGTTAAAGTTGCACTAGGCAAGATTTTTTTTTTGTTAAAATGCAGCTTATCAGCCTAAATCACAAAGTGTGGCTGCAATGGAGAAGAATGTCCCATCCCCACTAATTAAGCCAATGTAGATTCACCCAATTTGCTCAGATTCAATTCTGGTGTCAGGTATGGTCACTGATGGGAAGCGATGAATCAAAACTTAAGAGTGAAATCCACTCTTAAACAGCAGCGAGTAGCGCTACATCCAGAGAAAGCTGCAGTCATCAACATCAACGATGGCTGAACCTCTTCACCACCTCCACCCCACCACACACACTAAGAAGAAGACATTTAGTTTATTGACGTCACATGATTTCTGGGTAGTGAAGTCTTTCAAAAATCCAGTTATCTCACACTGCCACTTTTAGGTTAGGAGCGAATAAAGGCTTTTGGCAGCTTCAATATAAAAACCTATCAGTATTGGCCTTCAAAAACTCATATCAGTCAGATTGTAGTATGAACACTGATTTGTGAAAAATTGCCCCAATCAATGAAAGCTTATTCCATTCTAAATTGAGGGAATAGTTTCTTGTTTCGCTAACCCCCAGTTTGACCTCAATCACACGTGTTGGAGATCCAATTAATCAAGTGAGGAAATGCAGCATGCAGCCAGGGATTTCTAAACCTCTTGTCAGTTGGTTGTGTAACATCAAGATATTTTTGTGCAGGCTATTTTTAAGCGTTGATGTGAAAACATTCCTAATTTGAAGAAGAAAAAAATTCACATAAGCCTTAGTGATCAGTTGTTAACAAGGGCAGCCTTACGCCAAACAATGCTGCTCTATTATCCTGTAACTTAACAAACAAGACAAATTTCCCTTTTCAGCTCACCATTGTCAGATTTTGATAACTGTGTGCTCCAGTATGGGGATTTGTACAAGCTTGAGCAGTGTAAAATTCTTTCCCATTGTGTATGTGTGTACGTGTGTGCGTCTAATTGTCAGGAAACCTAAAAAGGTCTCAAATGTCAGAAGGATAGGGATAGTCTTGGTAGTGGGAGCTTGACTGATACTGGAACACAAATGAGGCTGAATTCAGTAGAGGATGTTGAGCCTGCTGTATGGCTTCACTGATCCATTCGGTCAAGTTGATAAGCAGTGGTTTTGTGGTTTTTAAGGTGTGACTGGTGGAATGTTGATGGCCTAAGGACTGAGCCCTCACAGGCTTCTTGACCTTTGCTTTGCAGTGCTGCCTTGGAAACAGCAATGCAACTGGATTGAGAACAGATCTGGAAATCGTAAGCGAAGCGCGTTGGTCTGCCGCTCTGAACAACTGAATACACAGTGCAATAAAATACAACCACCCTGGACTTTTTGCACAGTATAGCTTAATATATTTTTTCTTCTTTATTTTTATTATTCCTATTGTAATTTTTATTCTTAGTTGTGTTATTCTATTTCTCAGCTGCTGTAACAAAGAAATTTCCCCCCAGCTATTAATAAAGTACCTATCTACCTACCTACACTAGCAAGATACACTTACAGATAAACGTTTTCTTGCCAACACCTGTCGTGATTGGTGTGTTTATATTGTTTTATACTTCCTAATTCATTAACGTCACTGACACTATGAATTATGGGCAATACGCTCTGAAATGTCTGGAGGGTTGCAGACTCACTAAAAGTCCTCCTAAAAGGCTCCTAAAGTTCACGAGACGTTAGATGCTGATTCCTGGCTGTGATGCTTTCTATGCTGCAACAACTATAGAGACTATGTGGACATTATATACAGACCTGGGCCAAGTAGTATTGTAAAGTATAGCAAATACTTTTTAGCGTTTGTGTTACTCTGCTTAGGTTGGGTTGCACCAACACGGAGTTACTATTTGTTGCATTAAGAAAAAACGTCACCTCCGAAACCAGCCAGTCAGAACTCGGATTGTGATGTGGAAAGATGACTTTATTGAAGTCGACCAGAGGGAGGGGACAGAGCCTGTCAGCCAATCAGAGCAATGGCTCTTTCCGGCTGCTAGAAATGCCCCCAAAGCAGCCTGGAGCTCTTTACGTGGGAGAGGGCCGCTGGAGAATGAATTAAAGTATTTATGAATAATTTTAACTTCAAAAAAACTTCACAAGGTGTGATTCTTAAGGTAATCAATTTATAAATCTTTTGTGCCATAATCCAGGGTTGTGTGTGTGCCATTGGGGTTATGAAGTGGGAAACCTCCCAATCACAGATGTTTCATTTAATTAGGCATTGAGTTTCACATCCCAGAACAAGAACTATGATAATGATATATTGTCAGAAAAGCATAAAATACCCCCTTTAATCCGTTTGTAGAGGGATGACAAAATCTGTGGACAATGCCGTGCTATGCTTTACTAGAATAACGTATGTAATTAAGCATGTTTGCCCCCTTTGCAGTAGCTTCTCCAAGCATTTTAAGTCAAAACAGAAAATTTGAAGTATTGTTTTTCCTGACCCTGACAGGCTCCACAGTGGGCAAAGAGGTTTCTGTAACCCCAAGAGGAAACCCCAAGAGGAAATATTTTCATTTTCAGTCAAGAGGGCTTAGGGGTGCCTCTCTTATCTGATAATAACAATAATGTTAGCCTACTTAGCATATTCACTCATTCATACTTCATTCACAGCATAGACAAGGGCCAGGCATGTGGAGGTTTCAAAGAAGGTTTCACTAAGGGGAAACCTATTTTTAAATCAAATCAAATCACATTTATTTGTATAGCCCTTAATCATTGTTACAGTCTCTAAGGGCGTCACAGTGCCCAACATGTGAAACAGTAAATGGTTAATACACGACATGCCCCAGCCTTAGACCCTCAACAGAGGACAAGGAAAAACTAGAAAAAAAACAAGAAAACAAGAAAAAAACCTTTTAGGGAAAAATTGGAAGAAACCTTGGGAGGGGCTACTCCGAGAGGGATCCCCCTACCAGGAAGGTTGGGCGTGCAATAGATGCCGAGTTTGGGCAAGCAGCATATACACAATGCATAAAAGTTTATTTGGGTGGGATATCCAGATCTGATGTGGGGCATCACAGCAAACGGCAGCTCAGTCAGTGTCATCATAGGACTAGGGGACCACGCAGCAACCATGTGCAGCACTTGTAAAAATCCATGGCTACACAGGGTAAGAGGAGTGCATTTAATCACATGTGTATAAAAGCCATAGTGCATGTCCAATAAGGTCAATCGAGGGTAAGTCACTTATGTTATGCAATAATCAAAAGGAAAAATGCACTAAATTTAAGCAACAATGATTAAAGAAAATGTGACAAAGTAAACCTTTGATTGTAACTGAAAACGCACCAACATTTTAAAGGTGAACATAAATCTGCAGGCGGGTTGAAGAACATGCACAGATAAATATGATATACTTTCATTGTTTATTTAACAAAACTGGTTAATTTAATACAAACTCAGATATCCCTGTGTGCAAAAATTTGTGAACTCCTTCAATCAGTAATTTGTAGCTCCTTTATCAGCGATGACTTGGAGTAAACGTTTTCTAAGTTACTGATCAGTCTCTTCATCTTCCTGGAGGGATTTTCTCCCACTCCTCCTTAAAGAACTCAAACAACTCAGTGAGGGTTGAGGTCTCACATGAACAGACACTTCAGGTCCAGACACATCATCTCAATTGGATGTGTCCAGTGAAACGACTTCCAGAAATCGTCAGGTGTGTCCAGGTGGTTTCTGTCAAAACTGAAGATGGGCAGCTATGCTCTTTTTAGACAGAGGTTCTTCCTGGCTTCCCTTGCATGAATGCCATTTCAATCATGAGTGGCTAGGATTATGATTAAAATAATTTATTAACAACATAAGAGAATGTGCGTGTGCATAGGTTTGGTGTAGACTCCAAGAGGCATCCAGTGCTAGGGTGAAGCTCCCTGGGAGCAGGTAGGCGACAGGAGAACCCCCTGGGCTGAAGATCTGACCCTTCTGGATATCTGATGGAGCTGTGATGCTGGTGGTGGTGGAGGAGGAGGTGGTGCGTCAGACTGGTGTGGTTTAGGCAGCTGAAATGACAGAAACGCGGAAGCAGCTGAGGGGGTACAAATAGAGGGAAATGGTTAGTGATTGGTTTCTGGAGAGCATGAAAGGGGAGGAGAAAGGAGCGTGGGCTAGGGTGGATGGATGATGCGGAGCTGGGGCCGTGTTTGGCTCCAGCAGACAGAATTATGAATGAAGGAGGTAGCCTTCCTGATTGAACTTATGCTAAGCTCCATTTTTAGTCATTTTATTCATATGGTGGGGCACCCACCATACGGCCAAGTAGATATCCCACTTGTCTCTCAAGGGGAGACGCAGTGACAAAATTAAGCTATGCATTTCTGGATCTAGCTCGGTCATTCTAGCCTTATGTGAGACCTTCTATGTGTATAGCCAGGCACCAGCCGTGGTGTGGCCATTACTTGTTGCACAGCTTAGCTCAAGCTGTGCAGCAGCGCCGTCACCGCAGCCTCGGCGAGGGCGCTGCCTCGGGCCCAACTCAGGTGGGGCAGGCCCTGTCTGCTGACACACGCGTAACACGGACAGACTTGAGGGACCAGAGGTCCCCCGGCAGCCGGGCCCGACTCATGCGGGCTGGACGGACGCCGCACAGGCAAAGTGACCCTTTGGCAGATAAAATGCCAACAAGCAATATACTATACATTAATAAAACTGTGTATAGTGGAGCACCCACTATTTCCATGAGGACACCCAAAACTGATATCCTGAATACTGAGCCACTGCATCAAGGCTGATTCAGGATCAGAATAGGGTATTCTACTTTTATCCTTATTGTATGGACACAGCGGTCCCCCAAATATGCAGTAGTAGCTGCAACCAGCGAACAAAGCAGCCAACGGCGAGCATGCGGCAATCGGCGAGCATAGCGGCAATCGGCGAGCATGTGTCAAACAGCGAACATAGTGGCAAACGGTGAGCATGCAGCAAACGATGAACGTAACAGCCAACGGCAAGCATGCGGCAAACATAGCAGCCAACGGCGAGCATGCGGCAAACATAACAGCCAACGGCGAGCATGCGGCAAACATAGCAGCCAATGGCGAGCATGTGGCAAACATAGCAGCCAACAGCGAGCATGCGGCAAACATAGCAGCCAATGGCGTGCATGCGGCAAACACAGCAGCCAATGGCAAGCATGTAATAGCAGCGGACATAGCAGCGGCCATAGAAAGCATGGCATTCAGCACATTGATAGCATAAGCAAGTTAGATACGTTATGGAAGACATTGCGACCTCCCCAAGACAAGCATATCTTATTGAGGGACTGACATGTATGCCTATTAATGGCTGCTGATATTTATTTAGTGAAACATAAGACTCCTTAGCATAGGGATGCCAGTTGAGGGCCGGGACTGCAGTTCCCAGGGTCCTACGGGGCATGATATTGCTTGGGAGACCAGTGGGTTGCACTGCTGGTGATGACGTCGAGGGGTGGGCGGTCGGGTAGGAAGTAAACAGCCTGTTTGGTTTCCCTCTGGCGAGCGAATCCTGTTATGTTGACAATTGCAGATTGGTTTCTGAGAGCATAGACAGGACTGCAAGGCAACATCGATGCCTTCTACAATGTGAGGTGGATGCCAAGAGGACACTCAGACAGGGTTGTAGGGCATCGTTTTATGACCCAGGAATTGAAGATTCCTCCCGACAGGATTGCCTCATCTTCGGAATTGGAGACAGCAAGTGACATGGTGATGGCGATAGCTAGCAGGTAATGTGAGAGCTTCATCAGCATCGGCATAAACAGCAACATTAAACCTTGAGTGATGCAGTCACAGAAAGGAGCCATTCTTTTTAAGGAGAGAGGGACATTTCTAAATTGATGTCTGAAAATGGGATATTGATTGAGGAATAAGCCTTGGATGCCGCAGAACCCACACCTCTCAGTTGCTACCTTTGTGTAAAGTACTATTGTAGACAAAACCTACATAGTTATTTATTGAGAAATATAGAATGCAGCGCAGTATTTAGATATTTTATTTAAATTGAAACCAGGAGCTTCAAACAAAATGTGATTATTCTTTCCCAGAACATCCTTCTCTTATGTTCAGAAAAATGGACAAGGACATGTGAAGTAAAATGATTATTCTACTATTTTTGTCATTGTCATTCCTTTCCTTTGTCATTTGTGAATGTCAATGAAATCTCTGATTTCAAGGATTTTTTTTGTTGGCCTAAATCGAACACAAAAATATTTCTAAAACAGATTCAGTAGAATAGGTTATCATAACTGTAGCCAAGATGCTACTACGGGTAGGCAGAGGCGGAGACTTGGGGGTGGTCAGGCGTCACAGCAACGCCGTTTATTACAGGCAGCAGCACCAACACAGTCACAACACACAATATGCAAGGGCTCTCTCGCCCTCCTCCGCTCGCTGCGGGCACCGTCCTCTCTCTCTCTCTCTCATGCGCTCGCTCGCTCGCTCACCGCGAGACGCGCCTCCTCCGTGTTCTTGCTCACTGTTCGGGAGACACACACACACGCACAACAGATATTAGTTCCCACTCAGTCCCAATGGGCTGCAGCCGGTGTCGGGGCAGGGCGAACCCGCCTGCCGGCCCGACTCCGCCCCCCGCCTCCAGCCAACTGCCCAACCACACCCCCCAGTCTGCCACATACCCCCACCGCCCGACGTAGGCCGGGAAGCCGTCCGGCCGACGACCTACTCCCCCCCCCCCGCCCCCATGGGAGCGAGAGAGAAAGTCGGCGACCACCATCTGCGCCCCCGGCCTATGGATCACCTTGAACTTAAATGGCTGGAGGGCCAGGTACCAACGGGTGATCCGCGCGTTGGTATCCTTCATGCGGTGGAGCCACTGCAGCGGGGCATGGTCCGACCAGAGGGTGAAAGAGCGTCCCAGGAGGTAGTTAGGCGTCCGCTCAATCCGGACCAGCATGTACCACCCCCAGACCGACGGTCTGGTGGAGCGGTTTAATAAAACGCTGAAGAACATGGTTCGTAAGTTCGTGCACGATGATAGCCGAAATTGGGATAAATGGCTGGACCCTCTATTGTTTGCAGTGCGGGAGGTACCCCAGGCCTCCACGGGATTTTCTCCCTTTGAGCTCCTGTTTGGCAGGAGACCCCGGGGGGTGTCGTTACGAGACTGCTCGAGCGGAAAATCTTACGTGGCTCCACCGTCCCGCCCCTCTCGCCAGCGTCAGAAGACCCCGCGTCACCACTGAGCGCCGCACAGCACTCACATTTCCCTATCGGCCGTGAACGCACCCCCGCAGTTTCTCTCGCCAGTGTAGTAAACCCAGGCCAATCGGTGCCAAATAACAAGGGGTGCGACAGGCGGGAACTAACCGCGGCCTTTACCGTATGCTTTTTACCCCGGTAACGAATTTCCACTGGGACCACCGGATACGCGTGAATATCCCCATGCACGCACCTAATATTCACCCACGCCGCCTCCACCAGCGCCCCGGGACGAACCAGGCTTTGATGGATCATGGTCTGCGTACAGCCAGAATCCAGCAAAGCCTGGTGTCTACCCCCTTGGATCCTTACCGGGATCCGGTAGGTCCCCTCCAGACCGGGGGAGGAGCCCGGCGGGCCGGCGACCCGGACCACCTGCCCCACCTCCATCAGGGGGCACTCCGTGCGGAAGTGTCCGAGCCGTCCGCACCGCCAACACTCCTGCCCAGGCGCCTGAGTCACCGTCTGTGGGCCTGCCCCGACCCCGTGAGTGGGAACCTGTGGAGACAAAGAGGACAAGAACGGGTTAGTCGAACGCCAACTGGGCTCAGGGAGGGGCCGGGATGAAGGGCCTCCTTCATCCCGGGGCAGGGCGGGGTCCCGCCACCTCCCGCGCTGGCCCTGGGGCCGGACGGGGAGGAGCTCCCCCCGGGTCTCCGGTATGGGTGGCGAGGTGGTCCTCCGCCAGGGTGATGGCAGCTGCCAGGCTGCCCGGCCGGTGGCAGCGGACCCAGGCGGCCGTGCGGGGCGGGAGCCCCCACAGGAACTACTCCAGGACCACTGCGTCCAGCATGTCGTCCCCCGGCCCCCCCGTACGCCAGACTCCGGAACCGCTGGTGGTGCCCCTCAGGCATCCGCCCCAGCCGGTCGAGGATGGCCTTCCTCACCACGTTGTAGTCCCTCCGAGCCGCGGCCGGCAGACCGTGGACGGCGAGCTGGGCCTCCCCGGTGAGCAGGGGCAGCAGCCGTACAACCTGCTCCTCCGGGGTCCACCTGCCCACATCCGCCGACAGCTCGAAGGTGGCGAGGAAGGCCTCGGCATCATCCTCGCCGGTCATCCGCTAGAGGCTGATTGGCGTCGGGGCGGCGGGCCGATCCGCGCTGCGGTCCCGCAGCAGCTCCTGCACTGCCCCGCGCCCCTCTGACGCCACCTGCACCACGGCGAGGAGCATCTGGGTCTGCTGTTGCAGAACCGCTGCCTGCGCCTCCTGCATGGCCACCAGGCGGCCCACCAAGTTCTCCAAGGGTGACGGCTCTGCCATATCCCGGACGAGCTCCCACTGTAGCCAAGATGCTACTACGGGTAGGCAGAGGCGGAGACTTGGGGGTGGTCAGGCGTCACCCTCCTATTTCGTCTAATAAGTCACAGCAACGCCGTTTATTACAGGCAGCAGCACCAACACAGTCACAACACACAATATGCAAGGGCTCTCTCGCCCTCCTCCGCTCGCTGCGGGCACCGTCCTCTCTCTCTCTCTCTCATGCGCTCGCTCGCTCGCTCACCGCGAGACGCGCCTCCTCCGTGTTCCTGCTCACTGTTCGGGAGACACACACACACGCACAACAGATATTAGTTCCCACTCAGTCTCGATGGGCTGCAGCCGGTGTCGGGGCAGGGCGAACCCGCCTGCCGGCCCGACTCCGCCCCCCGCCTCCAGCCAACTGCCCAACCACACCCCCCAGTCTGCCACAATAACGTTTTCTCATTCTTGCACCTTGACTATATATCCTATAAA
Organism: Hoplostethus atlanticus; assembly: GCA_034670405.1. NCBI lineage: Eukaryota > Metazoa > Chordata > Actinopteri > Trachichthyiformes > Trachichthyidae > Hoplostethus > Hoplostethus atlanticus. The sequence goes on along the minus strand of JAXDDX010000353.1, from coordinate 67,039 downwards.
TTACTTATATGCTATAAAGACAGCCCTTTTAGACTGATGCATTATGCTTAAAAGCACTATGAAAGAGAGATTTTGTAATTGTCAGCTAATTCAAAGTTTATCTTTTTTTAATATCAGTAAACTGCACACAGCATGTTTACCAACCTCTGTGATGCTTTATACCAAAGGATACCAAAGGAATGAGAGAGACAAAAGATATACCGTTGGTGAATCCAGCTTTCTCTGGACGGAGTGCTGACTGCTGTTTAGGCGAGACTTTTGTATTTCGCTCATAAGTTTAAAATCGTCACTTCCTGTGTGTGAATTTAATTTGGGCCAATTGGGCGAATCTATGATGTCTCAATTAATAGGTATGGGATGCTCTTCTTTGTTGCAGCCCCATTTTGTGATTAAGACGGCTCAATCTTCACATAAAAGTCTTGCCTATAGGGCAACTTTAAAAATAGCTTTCAAAACCAGGAAGTCCAGTAAAGAGAGGGGCAGGACAAACACGGAGAGAGGACAAAAAGGCCAACAATTCAATCTGAACCCTCCAATAAACTATCAAGAAATTAACCTAGGTATTTGGGACAAATTATTTGTACATGGGGCATTATCTATTATTCTCCCAATTCACCAAGGTCAGACTATACAACATTTTTAATTTCCAAAGAGTCGTATTAGTCTCTATAGATGTCTTTCGCCCATTTCTTCAAACATTAAATTGAAAACCTCTGCAGCTCAAAGCACATTTTGCTTCTCTGGTATCCATTTGTGGAACTGCCTCCCCCGGCAAATCAAAACCTGTCCTGCCGAAGCTGTTTAGAAATGAAGTGAGAACATTTTTGCTTTGGGAGAAATCGAGAGATGACTCGCATTATTATTCAGCTACTGCCACAAATTGCTTCTGATCTTTCGATTGTGTTTTTATTGTATTTTCCGTCCATTGAGAACCAGAATGGAAAAAAGGGTTTAAGTAATTATTTCTTGTGCGATTCTCTGGGGTCAAATAGGGATCGACAGTATGGGATTTGAAGGTAGGTACAGGTATTTATGTATAGCTGATATTTTAGTTATTGAGTGTTTCCCCCAGAACTGTATTCTTGTGAGGGTGAAAAAACCTCTGAAACAGCATTTAGATTATGAGACACTAATAAAACTAATTAAATTCTTTGGGAACATATTGAACAGTTAAATGAAGAAATGTGCAAAGAAAATAAAATGTCATTGCAGGTTTTACTGTTTTCTCCATCATATCGGTATCTGATATCTGTATCTGAAAAGGCCAATATCTAATCCTATCAAATACACATGAATCTTTCTTTCAACATGTATTTTTCTGCTTCCCAAATCAAAATTTCCTCCATTGTTGATTGATACTAGCTGACGTTTGAAAAAAATGACAGAACAAATGTAAGAAGTAAAAGTTCAAAATTGTAGAAGTACTCCTGAGTCCCTTGAACCATGCCCCCTTGATATTTACTCAAGTTGTATCACTACTTTGGCCTGTTGAACAAAAATCATCCATCTATCCATCCAAAAATCAACACTGAGCAGTTTGTTGTAATTGTGGATGTCATCATCAACAGATCTATTAACTACTCAGTGTCCTTGACAGCCCTTTCTTATAGCACTTCAAATCCTGTTCACATGCTGTGACAATAAGAGATTTTTTATTTTTTTTTTAAATATTCTTTTCTTTTCTTAAACTAAAAACTGGTGATAACATCATTTTGAGGGGTGCAGTTCCTCAAGGTTAATAATCAATAGTACCATCTGCAGGCCGGTCTCTAGTATTACAGTACATGTTATCCCAGTGTGTCACAGCAGGGGCCGGGGACCCCCTGTTTGATCAGGTTTAGTCCCAGGGACCCATATAAGGAGATTTTAGTTGTTGTTGATTTAGTATTGAATTGTAGAACTGTCTACACTGTACATGGGAAGATAATACTAGTTACAGTTAACTTGAACCACCTCAAGTACCCCTGGTGCCCCCTCAAGGACCCCTGGAACCCATCACCTTTACAACCACTGCCTTGCAGTACAATGATCTGAACTAGCTATTAGGTTTGGGTTTCACCTAGTGGTTGGGTTATATACCCCATTTTTAGAGGTACCAGGTGAGCATCAATGTTAGAAGCCCAGTTTGTAATTGTTCACAACTTTTACTATTGTTACTGTTATTTTTGTCTTTTTATATTGGTTTTATCCTTTGAGGTCTCCTTAATGTAAATCTGTTCTCTCCAGATGTATTTTACCAGTGCAGATCAGGGTTCCCAGGAGGGGAATTAGGTTACCATCTTACTGCCTCATTATAACGGACACGGAACTGTTACATTTCCAGACTATATCTAGACTATAATGTATACACACCAATGTTAATTGTGCAAGTTAGAATCCACCAGAGAGATTATTGGGGACCTGTTACGGCGCATTTTGTTGATAAAGGACTACTCATCTGACTATATAAAGCAAAAATGGGGTAAAGAACTGGACATTTGAAATTTCTCAGAAGGAATTGATTCATGCCATCTGCACAAATTCACAGAATCGGAGAGACTTTTGCAACTGTGTGAGGTCTTTCATAACCCCAAGATGAAAGGCAAAAAAGCGGAATCTAGCATCAGTGTTGGAGACCGTGCAGGCATTTTATGGCAGACCACACTTTTCTGGTCTTGCGTCATCATAAAGTCGTTTTGGTCGGATGTTCATAATGTCACTAAGAAGTCATGCCGTATGGGACATGTGACTTTCAGCTTTAAGGCTGCAGAAAGAAAAAGGAGAGGAGTACAGGAACAAATGGGAGACACACCTGGGCAACTAACAGAATTATAGTTAATGAAAACGTGAAGCACATTAGTTAAAGTGATAATAGATAGTTAGTTAAGAGATAGTTAAAGGGAATGTAAGTCAGGGCTATTTCTGAAGATTTTAAGCAACATCTTACAGTGGGGCCCACCCAAACCCAAACCACTGTCATTTTAATATCCCTGAATGAAAATGAATGACTAGGCATACTTTATTATCAATAAAGCTTTTAATTAACAAATATAGCAGCAAGCGGCGATTTGCGGGTTCAAACCATTTTGTTACTGCAAACTCCATGCAGAAGAAGATAAATAAACTCCGTTTTAAAACGAAAACGTATTAGTGTGGATGTAGCCTCAGAGAGGAGGCATTATTATGTATGAAACTGCCAATCAGATTTATTTACTTATTAATCGAAGGTGCCGGAACGCCATGCCGGAACGCCGTTCTGGATCGTCCAGCCCACTTTAACCCCTGGATGCAACCTATTTGCATCCAAACAGCGCAGCGCAAATAATCATAAGAGAGGCAATTGTACTTATGGTGATTAACGTTTACCGAGCCGGACACGTTCGACAGATTTATAAAACAGACACTGGTCCCAACAAATAACTTTAAGATGAGTCCTGACTCAAACCAATAACTTTAAAAGATGTGTCCTGACTCGAGCTTTAGTTTTCTTACTTCTTCCACACCCAACAAGGCCGTAGCTAGGCCCGCTAGCTCGTTAGCTAACCAGCAGTCGAATATACTAACCAGACTAACTTGCAAATAATATCAAAACATGGTGACACTTACAGATTCCAAGTTTGCAGACGGGTCACGTACCGTATGAATTGCTCCATCTGTAAGCTTCAATTTAGATGCATTTTTATTTATGGCATCGGGCCATAGATGTTGTTGTAGCTCCAATGTTCGCAAAGTAATGGTGCATTCCATTGTACTTGGAAAAAACAAATTCCAAAACGGAAAAGTGCAATAGAACAGTCATTCAAGTTGGAATTCCCTGTCGGAAAGTTTGCCGATATCAATATATCGGTCAGTCAATTTTTACTTCATATGTTGTTTTAGTTATGAAAACATGTTGAAACAACTTTGTAGTTTACATTTGTAACGTAGTTCAGTTGATTTGAGCTCAACGTTACGAGATAGAAGTCTTTACTAGCGTGCATTGCTAGCCTAGATGAAATACATTTAGATTGGAAGTTTAGAATACCGACTCGAAATTATAGATTTCCGAGTACAATGGAATGCACCATAAGCAACAGCTTTGAGACAAGGTGGTGGGCATGCTCTGATAGGGGTTGGATTATGCTAACAGTGGCCTGTTATGACATCTAAACAGGGGACTTTTCAAAACGGGGCTCCCTATTGTACAATTTTAAGAATTTTACAAACTTAGTTCAACATAAAGTCCACCAAGTTTGGTGATGTTTGGACAAACTGTCATTGATTTAAGGCCAAATTTGCACCAGACCCATGCACGTTTGGAACTGGTGGTGCCCCCTATTGAGCAATTTCAAAATAGTTTTACACACATGGTTCAACATTGTTATCAAACATATCCTGCAGGTTTTGTAATGATTGGACAAACAATTTCTGATTTATAGTCTGATTTGTGTTATGCCACGACCATTGTTTGGCATTTGTAGCGCCCCCTAGTGGTAGATTTTAATGAAACTTTCAGGGTATGTTTCAGGTCCTTATGTGGACATACCCTGCGAGTTTTGTAATGATTGGACAAACAATTTCTGATTTATAGTCTGATTTGTGTTTTGCCACGCCCATTCTTTGCATTTGTAGCGCCCCCTAGTGGTTGATTTCAATGAAACTTTCAGGGTATGTTTCAGGTACTTATGTGGACATATCCTGCAAGTTTTGTGATGATTGGAGCAACGGTTGTTGACTTTGGTCTAATTATGTGCTGAGCCACACCCTTTTGAAGTTCATTGGTCAATATCTTGAAAACTAAATAAGATATCAACAAGCTTTATGCAACTTTTGCTAAGCTTGGTCCAATAATGATCCACAGAAAATTTGGTAGCAATCGGACCTACGGTCTAGGAGGAGATGTCAAGAATGTGTTTTTCAAAAAATTCAAAATGGCGGAAAATCTAGTCAGGCGGACCTTAGTGGTTGTTGAGGCTTTTTTGTAGAGCACCTTGAGCTGGGGGCTGTTCCACAAAGCAGGCTTAGAAAAGCGGCGATTAACCTCGCAAGCCTGGTTTGAATTAACCTAACAAATCAATCGGGGCTAAAGCGGTTCCACGAAGCTCAAGTCAAGCTACCGTGATCTGGCTAAACTGAGCCAGGCTCAAGCAATCCAGATAATTGCGCGTGCACTTTTATACACAGTTTATTTAAGCAGCCCGAGAGGTCGATCATGGATCTGATCGTTTCATCATGGCGAAAAATGACGGTAAAGACAGAGCCGCAATGTTCACAGCCACTGAACAGCAACTTTTAGTGGTCTATGGAGAATTCAGCCATATTACAATGAAAAGGGAAATACGATTGCCATAAATAAAGGGAGAGATAAAGATGCTCATGCTCTACTGACTGAGCTGTTCGGGCTGGTTCTTACTTTTGTTATATTTTTATGAAATCGGTTGTTTCCATCCTGGAAATTGATCGGTTGAAAGCGTGTTCTACAGTGACTGTAAATCCCATACAGAAACAGTGAATGCATCTCCTAGCAACCGTGGAAACATCTTGACATATATTCAAGATACTTTATTATTTCAATGAATTTGTTAAATAAAAATAATTTAGAAAATAAAATAATATTGTGTCATCAAATAATTATTTCTATAAGTTGTAACCGTTTTCAAAAAGCAATACGGCACTTGAGGTCTCGCTGGACACTCATGGTTAAATGGAGTTGCCTAACAATGCTCTGAACCGTGACTGTATCCCCGATACAGCCTACATCATTTTATATTTTTTATTTTCTATTAACGTTACATTTTATGTCTGATAGTGTATGGTCTAGGGTAATAGTGTTGAACATTAGGATGGCGGAACCTTGTTTGAAAATCATTGCATTTCAGTCGGATCAGTGTTACGGGAGTACCGATTAAGCTTCAACTGTGGTTTAGCCTGATATCTAGCCTGCCTCGGGGCAGGCTAGTTTGGAAGCATACGTTGCCACTTAGCTTGAACTATGCTGAGCTTGCTTTGTGGAACCGAATAAACCTGAAAATGAGCCAGACTAAGCGAAATAAGCCTGGATAAACTCGCGTCGTGGAACACCCCTCTGGACTTGTCCCAGATAGCAAAGAAATGCCGGCCCGATCGCGGCCCAGTTTTCACATGCCGAGTCAGCTTTAGTTGGCCCGACACCGGAACCCGGAGATGGCCCGACTTCATTTTGAATGACTGCCCAGAATCGGGCCGAGTACATCGGCCCAGTTCCGTCTGCCGAATCCAAGCCGATTCTGCCGACGCTGAACCAGAATAGGCCCGATTTAAGATTATATACCCAGATAGCAAAGAAATGCCGGTCCAGTTGCGGCCCAGTTCTCACCTGCCGAGTCAGCTTTAGTTGGCCCGACACCGAACCCCGGAGATGGCCTGACCTTGTTTTGAATGACGGCCCAGTTCCGTTTGCCGAATCCAAGCCGATTCTGAACCAGAATAGCCCCAGAACAGGCCCAATTTAAGATTATATACTATTCCCTTTCCATCTTCACTGAATTCTTTAATTCCCTGTAAATAGTCTAAAATAACTAATTGTCTAAATTTTCTAAAATATACAACACAGTTTAACAAACATTTACATTCATACAACAATATATTGTATAAAGCACAAAAAGCACAAATATTTGATAATGAAAAGTTGTGGTATTGATTGACAGCAAACACTGAATTGCATCATTCTAATATTTATTATTAACAATTGCAAAAATATTGAATATATACACACATATATATGTGTATATATAATAATTAAATAATTCATTCTCTTCTTCTCACTGGTCTTTCCTCTCTTGCCTTCCTTCCTCCATCTCTTAATGTATTTCTCGATCTCATCCACTGCCTTCACACAAAGAGAAAGAGTCAAGGGAAGGAAACAGAGTGAGAGACTAGACAGACAGATAGACCCATACACCCACTAGAGATGAACAAACTTAACAGTAAAGCACAAGTAGAGTCCGCACACCATGATAGCCACCTGCTGGTCGGAGTACTGTATAGCAACCACAAATATGAGAAAATCTCTTTAAAAAAGGTTCAAAATCAAGTTTTACAGCACCAAATTATAATTCTCCGGTTTTTTTCATATTTATTCTGTGGCTTTGGTGGCTAACAGAAACAACTGAAAATGATCTTTCTAAAAACTAGCTTAAATGCATTTCTCCATTCAGAGACCCCTTTGAAGCTACACACGACTTAAAATACATATTCTCTCAAAAAGTGGATGCAAAGGACTCAAACTAAAGTCACATTAGACTTAGTTAATCTTTAAGAGTGTAAATATCAGATTAACTGACACCCGTTAGCTAGTCGCGCTAGCATGCTAATGTTAGTTTATCTTAGCTGTAACGTTAGCGGTCGCTTCTACCAGATTTATTTTTAAAAGATTTGAGTGCAACAACAGTAAAATCAACAGCATAAATGGCAATTTTGTTAGTTAAACTACACAAACCTATGATGGTGACGTTACTCACCTGGAATTACTAATAAAAAATACAACATTTCGTAGGCTGAAGGATTGCAGCAGCAGAGTCAAAACGCCAAGTGAAAACTGAAGCTCGAGCCCTCTACTCAACCAGATATCTTTCATAGTGTTGCTAGGCAATGAAATATAGTCATCTGCCGAATATTGACCAGAGTTGGTCCAAATTCAGACATCATGATCTGGGCCATATCCGGCAAGCTACAGTCGGGCCAGACTCTTTCCGTGACAATAAACCAGTATTCACCCAAGCCCTCCACTGCCGGAGTCGGCGCGGCTCTGGCTCAGTTGACAGCAGCCGAATCTGACACTCAGCCGATTGTGCCGTCAGTGAAGTGGGCGCTGGCCCGAGTCTCATTGCTATCTGGGGTGTGTCAAATTTCAAGTCAATCGGAGTCACTGTGTGAGGGGCGTGGCCTTTCCAAAATTGCGCTTTTGGGCCTTAATTACAGCGCCACCATCTGGCCGATTGGGCTCATGTTTCTTGGGAAGCATTTGCACATCATTTCCAGTTATTGGGCCAAGTTTCATGGTTTTAGCTCATTCCAGCTCACGGGAATTTGCGACGCGGCATAAGACAACAAATAATAGGTGGAAAACAATAGGGTTCTACCCCTTCGGGGTTTGAACCCTAATAAACCGAGGTGAAAAACAATAGGGTTCTACCCCTTCGGGGTTTGAACCCTAATTAGCAGCAATAACAACAAGATAACACAACAACAACACTAATCATCATCATCAAACTTGTTACTCATAGCAATATCAAAATGACAACAGTGCTCACTTAATTAAAACATGACTTGAAAGAAACTATCCCATTGGGAAGCAAACTAAGCATGTTGTTTAAACAGCAGCAGCAAGGTGGTTGTAACCTACTTGATGGTTGACTTCCAGTTGTCTCCTCTGGTACTTGTGCAGCTGGACTAAAATACTTCTGAATAGCTGACAGTGGGTACATCATTTCTTCTTCTTCTGCTTCTTCTTCTTCTGTGAGGTTTTATGGCAGTTGGCATCCATGATGTTGCATTACTGCCACCTTCAGGTTTTATTCTCACTCAGTGTCCATTCATTTTAAAGTCATCTTTCCAGTCCAGTCTTCCTCAAAAACCTAAATAACCATTTCCACTGTCGCCACATTCTAATATACTTTTAACCTTGTCCTCTACCCGCCCTATTTTCTGTAATTGTGTTATCATTTCTTGTCTTTCATAAGTAAATTATAATAAAAGTGCTATATAAAATATAGCCATTTAGCCCCCCCCAAAAAACACCACCCCACGGGGGGCCCTTGGTGGCTAGGGGGCCCATTGCAGAACTTTTCTAATAATGCAAATAGGCAAAAATGGCCCTGATGAAAGTAAAACTTCATGTAACTAACATTTCTTGAAAATATTACTCACACCTCATGTTCAATAAAAGTAAAGTTGAAAAAAATTGAACTTTTCAGGGAGATAATGAATGATGAACTGATATTTTTCCCAAAAAATGACAGCTTTTTGGGGATGTAAGAATTGATTTGTATTTCACACGAGCATTGTATGTTCCATATTATGCAAATACAAAACTAAATCAATCTATTTTTTAGGGGAGAGTGTACTACAAATGCCATCTCGAAATCAATGCATTTTGGAATAAGGAATAAGTTGCCAGCCCTGGATATTTATTACCATGCACCTAGCTGTCTAAAGAAGGTTGTTTTGTAATGTAACATTTGCAGTTGAGGACATTGGTCCCCTTTAGCTGAAGATTAACCATCTATATTGATCTCATACAATCAGATTATTAACCTCACACAGGACGTACAGTGTTGTGGAGATGATGAAGTGATGAAGTGATGAAGAGACTTGAATTAGCAATTAGCATTAGCAATTAGCAATTGATAAGAAAACACAAAAGGTCATATGACAGGGGGTAAAGGGGAGAAAAGGGGTCAAAGCTTGGGAACAGTTTACCTGAATCTATTTTATTATGGGTAAAACTGGAAAAGAGCAACAGAACAGTGCGGGAGGGGGGGGGGGGGGGGGCTGTGGCTGCATCTCAATACAGACAAAGTGCCTCCTCTACATGAAAGGCCAATCCTCCCCCTTACGCTAAACAGACGCCATTTCATAATAGGAATAATAAAAATTGTACAGCAGAAAATAGTTTATGGCTCTGTCCCAGTCTAACAGAGCAACAAGAGGAGTAAAGGAAAGGATGTAACTGTACAGTATTCAGATGCATCCCATTGTGTTCCAAAATCTCCCACAGGCAAACAAAGTTTTTGACCTGTTGCTCCTTCACTGTCCTTGTCAGGCCAATGATTGACTGATGATTGAGCTCTGTCTTATTTGTCTTTCTGACATAAAAGGAGCCCAATAACATACCAGTAAGTACCTCTGTGAGTTAGTTGACTATGCACGGCTAGCCAGGGCCTCACCATGGACCTGTACAAAGCAGCTTTCCTCCTGGGAACCCTGATCTGCACTGGTAAGATACATCTGGGGAAAAAAACAGCAGCATCTTTGAACAATGATTTTGGACACTACTAACATTATGAACATTAAGAATCAGTGTTATCAGAAGGAAGGCAGACAGTAATTTGCTAAATTGTGAGGGAAGCCCAGGACAAGCATATCCGTGTGTCCGGTGTCTCAGATTATCTATGGTTTATACAGATTATACACTAGTGCTGATCCAGGACCCTTTGGGAATCTTTCATCGTATCAGGTGTTGCCTCTCCAAAAGGGTCCTGTCCTGTTCCGTTCTCCCTACGAAAATCAGATAGGTCTATAACAAAGAAAATGCAGAATTTCACTTATCCAAACAGGTATCCGTAATCCTTCACTTGTCTGCTTTCATCTTGATGGCACAAATAAACTTGTAATAATCAATGTATAAAATAAAACAATGTAATGAAATATGTAATGAAATCAAAGATGTCTGACAGACGCCCCCGACTTCCTCGGCGGTACTCTGCTTTCGAGCAATACGGTCTGCTGCCACCCGTGGTGGACTTAGATAGACTGCAACAATTTAGCTATACCTGTATAGTGACAACGTTTATTAATTGAAAGAATCAAGTAAAGAAGTAAAATAAAGATTTTGATGAGACGGTGATTTTCCTATCATTCCTTCCTTTTACAAACTAAACAGTCACACTTCACCTAATATACACCTAATATAACAGCGAGTCGAGGCCTCTGTTAGCCATGTTTGATTTAATTACATTGGACAAAACTGTATTTGTGCATAGGAGTGCAGAAGCACAGACACCTGATTGGATAAGCAAAATTCTGCATAGTTTTTTTGTTATAGACCTCTCCGACTTTCGTGGGGAAAAACAGCACCCTTTGGAAAATGTAACAACTAATACGATGAAAAATTCCCAATGAGTCCTGGATCAGGGCTACACTTACACCTGCAATTTCAATGCGACTTTCATCATCCAATCCAATCCAAGGTGCATTACAATAAGTCAAATCAGATCTTGCTTACTTTGCTATTGGATCTTTGAAACCAGATATGGAAGGGGTCACATCGTGATCTGAATTCTGTGTAGTCTGAATGCAATCTAGCAACAATGCGCATACCAGCATGTAAAGAGATGTAGAAAGAGAACGGGATGAAGCAATGCAGATTTAAGGAAATCCAGCCACATAGGCACATAAAAGCCATTTTCAGGCCAAATATGAAGGCACAGATTTCATGAAATTCCAATCTTTAGAATAACATCTCAAAAATCACATTGAAATGCCAGATGCAACTATAACATTCATTACAAACTAAACCAAGGCTTTATAGCATTTACAGCATTTGATAAATTCATTTTATTCTGGATACGCATTAAAGGTGCTGTGTATATTTCAGTAGACTGTGGCTCGGAAGAGAAGAATAATATTCTCCATGATGTTTTGGGAATAAATGTAGTTTAGGTAAAAAGGCCAGCAAACTGCCAGCAAACTGGCCTGATTGGACAGATTTTTCTATATCTTTAGTGAGGGGAGCCAATCAAGTCCAGTTGTGATGCGATTACTGGAGTTGGTCTGATATTGCCTATAAAAATGGATTTTTGAAAATGCAATAACTTAAAATGTAACCACAAACTCAAATTTTAACAGTGAGGTTAATCATGTATATACATTGAGGTAAATCTCAAATCTAATAATGGGGCCACTTTAAGTAACTAGTCCACTTGTTAACTTCCTGTGCAGAGGCAAGAGAACCAATGATGGACAATATAATGTTTTTTATAATATATATTATATTATATACTGGTTGTACAAACATTTTATAGCAATTTACTCAGCCCCTAAAAATGAATGAGTTGTTGCTCAGTTTCAGTATATGTACTGTGTGCCTTACATCTATTATAATAGTGGCAATAAAAATAATGCAAACCCTCGACCAATCTTTGTATTTTTATCTTATTTGAAATCAAGCATTTTAGACATTTTTCAAAAAAGGATAGCATGACAATTCAGACAAAAGTGTACTAACCACCGACATGTTATTCAACAGCAAATAAAGAAATAGATTAAAAAATAGATAAAAAATAGTTGTACCTTGCAAAGAATTGGTCAGCTTCTCACAACGCACTGTGGCAATTTCAACTTTTTTTTGATGTGATATTAGTTCTTTAAATGAATTTCAATGGGCTTTTTATTTGTGAACTGATTCTTTGGTATGATGTGGCACATTGAACGTGGCTCAATGATTGACCTGGCGTCCTTGAACAAGCAAAAGGAGCTCAGGAAGATCAACACACTGTCACCAAAGTTCACATTTAAAATGGATGTTTTATCTGTACATAATGAAAAATGTCCATTTTGTTTGTCATTTCACATCATGCTATGGCAGAGCTACATTATAAATATCAATTTCCCGCTTAAGCTATAATTATACTTGATCCTGCCTCTCCATCATTGGACTGATTCTATAGTGCCCTCTAACTCAGGGTTTCCCAAACTTTTTCCAGGACCCCCAGATCAATAAGCCACAGACCCCGACTTGTTAAAGCTTTTGTCACAAGGAAAAGTGACAATATTACATAATATTTTGTTAATAATCAGAATAATATTCCAATCGGAACAGAAAATCTGAATGAAAATTCATTCAGTACGAAAGGGGGTGTATAAACCTTTGGTAATCTGTTCAATAGGCTTGAACCAACTACTTATTTCCAATTTAATACATTTTCCTTTAGCGCATGTGCATTCACTTATGGTAAGTTACGTCTGCAAGTTTCCGGGAAAGTCTGAAAACTTGTCGGTCGGCGGTACAACATTTTTGTTGGAAACACTTAAAGATTTAGGAATCATGGAACGTCTGTGCATGTCTAAAAAGTTTTTGCTACAGTGCACTGTGATTCTGCTCATATCAGAAAAGCTTCTCTGTTTTGCTAGCTATTCAGATTACATGTTTGAGGCATGTAAATACACAACTTAATCAGATGACTTTATTTAGCGTTCATGTAAACAGTTCATTTTGAATTCGATCAGAATGAATTTATTCAGAATGATGAAATATTCTGCATGTAAGCGTAGCTAGTGTATCTCTCCACTAAAGCTAGGAAGAGTAAAACCTCAGGAAAAAAACTGAAGAGAAGAAAAAAAACTCAAGGAAAGTAATTCTTCTTCTTCTAGTGAAAATTAAATGAAACTTATAATGAAAATAAAGTAATCTTCATTTTCCAGGAAACCCTGGAACCTGGTCTAATGCCCCCGGGGGTTCCCAGGCTCCAGTTTGGGAACCACTGCTCTAACTTTAATTAACTCGGAATTACATTGTACAATGTTTTCCAACTGTGTTGTGTACTTGATGTCCACAAATGACTCATCTTTCAATGGACGGTTCAATGTTGCAAACACAAAAGGGGTCCACTATGTCAGCCTACTGTTACATCACAGCGCAAATAGATTAGGCCATAGTTTCTCATTGGTACATAAACATCTCATGCACATAGCATCTCATGACCAGAACATCTCCATCACCATGACATGCCCACAGCATGTCATGCTCATAAAATCCAATGTCTGTAAATGTCAGCAAAACACCACTCTCTCATTCAAAAGCCTTGTTCCATAGCAGGGGTCATTCCTATGTTCCCAGGGTCCTATGTTCCCCAGATTTATATGGCACATAATGGGAACATGACAAAGGGTCCTATGTTCCCAGGATCATGTTCCCCAGTTCTACATATGTGCTCTCCCAGGGTCCTATGTTCTCAGGGTCCTATGTTCCCCAGGTCTATATAGCACATAATGGGAACCTGAAAGATGTTCCCCAGCTCTGTATTCGCTTAATATGACATGGGCTATTGTGACCAGGAACACCACAGATGTAACAATTTCAAAACCTTCAAAATCAAATAAAATGATAACCATTGGTTTTGTTGTGTTTATATAGCTGTTTTGTAGTCTTGTTCCACAAAAAAAAAACTGGATAATATTTATGAAACGGGTCAAATTTGACCCGAACACAATAGGAGGGTTAATGTGTATTAACAGAATTTTGAACTAGGGAACATTGGACCCTGGGAACATTGGACCCTAGGAACATAAAACCCTGGGAACATAGGACCTTGGGAACTTAGGACCCTGGGAACATAGATATGCTCCCAATCAACATATCAAGTGAATTGCATTGTGAAAATTTGCATTCATTAACGTGGTTCAGTTAGAAAATTGACTTTTTCTTGCTTATGGATAATAGCAGATAACAATTCAACATTTGGAACAACATGCACTGATACTACAGTTATCAGTAGAAGAAGTCTTGTTGGTGTCATATTTCTTATGTTTTATTTCAAATAATTGCACAGTACACATGGTACCTTAGATTGACCTAATCCATTACACATGGAATCCCAATACTGCAGATTTGAGCTTGCCCTGACAACAGACAAGACTGATGAGGAAGCTCTGTGGAACAGACAATAACCTATTTCTATGTTTTGTCCCTGATTCCAGTTAGTGGTAATGTATTGGACGGCTATGCCAAAACCGAAGGAGCGTGGATGCTCTCGCTGCAAAAGAGACAGTACTCTGTAAACACAGTCGCTGAGTGCGCCGTCAAATGTAACGCTGAGATAAGCTTCACATGCAAGTAAGTTCACTTTTATTATGGTGTTTGTTTGTTTTTTACGCCAGGCATCCCAACTTAACACTGGTTGTGTCCTCTCAGGTCTTTCATGTACATAGAGAAGGACCAGGAGTGTTGGACGGCAGCGGAAAATTCCAAAACAGAGCCGATCCTGCGCAGAACCAACACAGCTCTATATGAAAATAAAGGCAGGTCCCTTAAAAGTGCTTTATTGTCTGCAGTTTTGATATCAAAACTGCAATATATATATATATACACTCACCGGCCACTTTATTAGGTACTCCTACTTGTTAACGTAAATAACCTGCTCCTCCAAACAGCAAATCATGTGGCTGCAACTCAATATATGCTGACAGTGGTGTGATTGTTGGTCCAGACGTGGTGGTTCCAGCATCTCAGAAAGAGCTGCCTTCCTGAGATTTTCACCACTACAGTTTACAGAGAATGGTGGAGGAACAAAAAACACCTTGTTAATGAGAGAGGTCAGAGGAGAATGGGCAGACTTGTTCAAGCTAACAGAAAGGCCACAAATGCTCCAATAACAGCTCTTTACAACAGTGGTGTGCAGAAGGGCACCTTCTCCATGCCGCCAAGAATTCAGGCTGTTCTGGAGGCAAAAGGGGGTCCTACCTGGTACTAGATAGGTGTACATCATAAAGTGGCCAGTGAGTATATATACATATATATATATATATGCATCTGAAGGATATATTAAAGACCACAAACTGCTCCAGTTACATTCTGTGTGATTTCCTAGAGTCTCTCATCACATCATGGTTAATGTTTAGCCTGTGGTACGCGGTCCGTTGTGTTTGGACTGTGTCTGCAAACAGACTGAAGAGGTGATGCGGGTTTTCAGGGTGAAATACCACTTCAGTGTGATCAGATACACAACTCACTTGGAGCACCACTAAGCAGACATCAGAGCATATTACCAGATCCCATTTCTTCAATTGTATTTGTTTGCTTGAAATAAATTACGAGTTCCGTACTCAGTAGCACTCATTTCAGATCTCTACTCGGCAAATGTGAACGTGTCAATAGCCGTTACAGATTAATAGCATGTTGATTACATTGAATGATCAAACCAACATGTAATGCTGATATTGTTGTGTGATATCGTATCTTTTTTCTTGTCTTGTCTAGGGTACTTACTGGAATGTATAAACGGAATAGGAACAGACTACAGGGGGACAAAGTCCAAAACCAAATCAGGAAAGGCATGTCAGAGATGGGCAGGAAAGTTCCCACACAAGCCCAAGTATATATTCATACCATACCATTTCACACCATACGTCATATCATCATAAGCCATGCCATATTGCATCACCTCACGTGCGATGTGTCTGCTACAGTTTCACCCCCCAGACACATCCCAAAGCAGACCTGGACTCCAACTTCTGCAGAAACCCAGATAGTGATAGCATGGGACCCTGGTGTTACACCACCGACCCCAACACCCGCTGGGAGTCCTGTAATGTACTGAACTGCAGTGGTAAGATGGATGGATGGATGGATGGATGGATGGATGGATGGATAGGTGGGGGAGTGGATGAAAGGAAGGACAGACAGACAATTAGCATCTTTGATGCTAATGCACACACACACAGGATTCCCAATGTAGCTTTGATTTTAAATTCGATGACTTTTCCATGACATTCCATAATTATGTTGCAGCACTTTCATCCTTGAATGTAAATTAATGTGTGAAACAAGTTGAACATTCAACATGTACATTCTGCTATATTCCTGTAAAGTGACCCATTTGTAAAACTCCCTGATATTCCCTGACTTCCCGAGACAATTTATCAAATTTCCCGACTTTCCCTGTCTGGAATACCCCTCTTGAAGGTCATAATATTCCAGAAATTACATGACCTTGTAATGCAATGTAAAGATGTAATGATAATGGTGATAATGAAGAGAATTTGTGTTGATACGTAGGTAGATACATAGATACAAAGATTCCTTATGTATATATTTGAAAAGAGAGCATATGTGTAGACACCTACATTCTAGTTACACACATGCATACATAGACAGGCAGATTAGATAACCATTGAGACAGGCAGGTGCGTGATGTTTGTGCTGGCTGCCCATACAGAGGATTGTATGCACTGCAGTGGCGAGGACTACAGAGGGAAAATCTCCACCACGGAGAATGGTTTTACCTGCCAGCGTTGGGACTCCCAGAAACCACACAATCACGGCTACATCCCCAGCGCGTAAGACCCCAGAAACACCACACCAAACTACAAAAACAGAACAAAAGCTTTCAAAGTTACTGATGGACTCATTTGCAATCTATAATCAGTGATGTAGTGTTAAGTTAAAAGGAGGGTAAACTAAGACCTCCAGTATATATAAAAGTAAATCTATTATAAAGTAAATCTATTGTAAGCTATATAAATCTGTTATATTTTCGTAAAAGCAAAAATGCATGTTTGTTCCCCTTATGTATATAACTTTACTATTATACTTTATGCTTGGAGTTGTTTGAAGTATGATCTACAAATAAATTGACCTGACTTTGTATCTCCATCTATCTCTATCCCGCTTTGTACAGGCTTCCAGAGAAGTATCTTGAGGAGAACTACTGCAGGAACCCGGATGGAGACCCCAAACCCTGGTGCTTCACCACCAGCACCACCAAACGGTGGGACTTCTGCTCCATACCCCGCTGCAGTGAGTCCCCCCCTTTTTTTCATATATTTTCAACAACAGCTGACAACAGCTTATTGCACTTGCAACTCTGCTGTCTCAACAGTACACACATGGTTAATTTCTGTGCTGTTTTTGACTGGGAACTGATCATTTCACCACTGATACATCTAATTGATTCTGTGTTTACGTAATGTCAGCTTGTTAGCTAGCTAAACATAGTATCTGGTCAGCTAACCGTCAATGTCTTGTTGTAAACACATCTGATTAGCACAAGAGCTAATGTTACGTGGCTAGTTGCTAGAAGTGGCTAGCAGTTGCATGTTAACATTAACAGTAGTTGCTTTGCAAAATTAGCCTGCTGGCTATGTGGTAGCTAACAAAGCCAAATAAAAAACAGGGGCAGGGGTGGCGCTAGGAATCTTGGGCCCTCTGACAACTGCTATCAGCGGATTCAGTCCAAACATATCAGCATCAGCATTGGCCTTCAAAAGCCCAGTCGATCCCTAGTGTCTACACTGAATACAGTACATGCCCAGTAGTTTCTCTTGGTTGCATAGGTGCAGAAGGAGCTATTATGTCATCCAAGGTTTTAGGCAACGCCACTCTGCTACACCTGCTCTTTCCTCTATCCCTCAACCTGTTTATCTTTTCTTCCTCTCCCTAGCATCGGAGCCCCCCACCATTGTCCCGGAGCTGACCTGCACTACCGGTGAAGGCGGGGCCTATCGCGGAACGGTTTCGGTGACGATCTCCGGTAAAACATGCCAGAGTTGGTTGGCACAGACGCCACACAAGCACAACCGCACCCCCGACAACTACCCCTGCAAGTAAGACCGACCAGCAAAATATTTCTAGTAATTTTCATGAGAGAAGGGAAGTCCCCACTTTGATCGATCTATCTATCTATCTATCTATCTATCTATCTATCTATCTATCTATCAGAGGCCTAGATAATAACTACTGCCGTAACCCAGATAATGAGAAGATGCCCTGGTGTTACACCACCGACTCGGAAACCCGCTGGGAGTACTGCAAGGTGCCTAGCTGTGGGGATGCACCCGGACCAGGTACAATGAAGACCCTTGACGATGGTGGTGATGGTGATGATGACATCCTACCGACATGTCACAATATTCACATTGAATTTGCATTCAATTGTCCAAAATTGATTAGAGCCGTAAGAGGGAGAGAAACTTAAACTCTCAGCGATGAGAGTTTAAACTTTGGAGAAAGAACAAATTTGTAAGGGATTTACTATTTTTTGTGATTTGTGATGTTGACTAGCTAGATATAGCTAGGTAGATGTCTTTAGAGTCCTTTGAGACATATAAATGAATAAAGGATATGGAATGATCGGTACAAATAAATGATCGTATACTCCCACAATGATGCTGAAGATAATGGTGGTTTGGAGAAAGAGTATAAGAAAGGAAGAGACTGGTTTGATATACTTACAGTATAGAACACTATATAGAAAGCAGTCTGTAAAGCAGTCTGATTTCCTGTCTGTTGCTGCAGATGAGCCTGTGATCCCCCCTGAGGAGGAAGACTGTTATGAGGGAAACGGATCAAGCTACCGTGGCATTACATCAGAGACCATCAGTGGAAAGAAATGCCAATTCTGGAGCTCCATGACTCCTCACAACCACAAGAAAACCCCGCAGAATTTTCCCACAGCGTGAGAGACAACTACTATACTGCATATTTTATGCAAAAATCATGTCAATAAACTATTGATTAGGGTTTGACCGATTTGTTAAGTTTAGTTATGATTAGGATTACATTTGCTAATGATTATTTTGGATGGCGGTGTGTGGTTGCCTGTCGTAGCATAGCAATTTAAATTTTATTTACATTTTTTATATCAATATATTGGGGGGGGACATTTTGAGCATATTTGAATATTGGGGGGGGGATGTGTCCCCCCCCCGATTTGAACTGTCCAGTTGCAAGCTCGCTTCTCTTACTGTTTCAATTAAACAAGGCAACAGTAAACATGGTGTCCCCCATGAATGATGCAGTCCCCCTCTGGGTCAGTCAGTAATGTCACCATGGTTTGACCTCTAATTGTAGCAAACCCTTGGGCCAATCAGTTTTGAAAATGCTTTAACCCAGCAGTGAAATGCATCATCTTCATCTTCATCTTCATCTTCATCCGCTTATCCGGGGTCGGGTCGCGGAGGTAACAGTTCCAGCAGAGAGTCCCAGACTTCCCTTTCCCTGGCCACATCCGCCAGCTCTGCCCTGGGGATCCCAAGACGTTCCAAGGCCAATGCGTAGATGTAATCACGTCACCTGGTCCTTGGTCTGCCCCGGGGCCTCCTCCCCGTTGGACATGCCTGGAACACCTCTCTAGGGAGGCGCCCAGCAGGCATCCTGACCAGATGCCCGAACCACCTCAACTGACTCCTTTCGACGCAAAGGAGCAGCGGCTCTACTCTGAGTCTCTCCCGGATGACTGAACTTCTCACCTTATCTCTAAGGGAGACGCCAGCCACCCTCCTGAGGAAACTCATTTCAGCCGCTTGTATCCTGGATCTCGTTCTTTCGGTCATGACCCATCCCTCATGACCATAGGTTAGGGTCGGGACAAAGATTGACCGGTAGATCGAGAGCTTCGCCTTCTGGCTCAGCTCTCTCTTCGTCACGACAGTGCAGTAGAGTGACCTCAAAACCGCTCCTGCCGCTCTATAGTCCCCTCACTCGTGAACAAGACCCCCAGATACTTAAACTCCTTCACTTGGGGTAAGGACTCATTCCCTACCCGGAGTGGGCAGTCCACCGGTTTCCTGCTGAGAACCATGGCCTCAGACTTGGAGGTGCTGATCCTCATCCCAGCCGCTTCGCACTCAGCTGCGAACCTATCCAGTGAGTGCTGGAGGTCACAGACCGATGGTGCCATCAGGACCACATCATCTGCAAAAAGCAGTGATGTGATCCCCAGCCCACCGTACTGCAACCCTCTCCCCACATGGCTACGCCTCGATATCCTGTCCATGAAAATCACAAACAGGATTGGTGATAAGGCGCAGCCCTGACGGAGGCCAACCCCAACCGGAAAAGAGTCCGACTTACTACCGAGAACCCGAATATAGCTCTCACTTTGGGTGTACATAGATTGGATGGCCCTGAGTAGTGGCCCCCTCACCTCATACTCTCGCAGGACCTCCCATAGGATCTCCCGTGGGACCCGGTCGTAAGCCTTCTCCAGGTCCACAAAACACATGTACACTGGTTGGGCAAACTCCCAGGCCCCTTCCAAGATCCTTGCGAGAGTGAAGAGCTGATCGGTTGTTCCACGACCGGGACGAAATCCGCATTGTTCTTCCTCGATATTGAGGTTCGACTATCGGCCGAACCCTCCTTTCCAGCACCTTAGAGTAGAGTTTCCCAGGGAGGCTGAGTAATGTGATGCCTCTATAGTTTGCACACATTCTCTGGTCCCCCTTTTTGAAGAGTGGGACCACCACCCCAGTCTGCCACTCCTTTGGCACTGTCCCCGACTTCCACGCTATGTTGAAGAGACGTGTCAGCCACAACAGTCCCTCAACCCCCAGGGCCAGTTGTTTAACTACCTCAGTGACTTCCTCCAGGGAAATTGATGTTGATCTGCCATCATCCTCCAGCCCTGCCTCGATCGTAGAGGATGGAACTGTCGGGTTCAGGAGTTCCTCAAAGTGCTCCTTCCACCGGCCGATGACCTCCTCAGTAGAGGTCAACAGTGTACCATCCTTGCTGTAAACAGCCTGGATGTTCCCCTGTTTCCCTCGCCTCAGGTGCCGGATGGTTTTCCAGAAACACTTTGGTGCCGACCGAAAGTCCTTCTCCATGTCTTCTCCGAACCTCTCCCACACCCGCTGCTTTGCTTCAGTCACGGCTGCTGCCGCCGACCTCCGAGCCTGTCGGTACCTTGCAACTGTTTCCGGAGTCCTCCGGGATAACATATCCCGGTAAGCCTCCTTCTTCAGTCGGACGGCTTCCCTGACCATCTGTGTCCACCATGATGTTCGAGGGTTGCCGCCCCTTGAGGCACCTATGACCCGAAGGCCGCAGCTCGCAGCCGCAGCTTCGGCAATAGAGGCTTTGAACACCGACCACTCATGCTCGATGTCCCCAACCTCCACAGGGATGTCCGAGAAGCTCTGCCGGAGGTGGTGGTTGAATTCGGAGGTGGTGGTTGGATCTTCCTCCAGACGTTCCCAGTTCACCCTCACTACACGCTTGGGTTTGCCAGGTCTGTCTAAAGGCTTCACCCTCCTCCTAATCCAACTCACCACCAGATGGTGATTGGTGGACAGCTCTGCCCCTCTCTTCACCCGAGTGTCCAAAACACACGGCCTCAGATCGGATGAAACGATAACAAAATCGATCATCGACCTTCGGCCTAAGGTGTTCTGGTGCCAGGTGTACTTATGGGCAACCTTGTGTTCGAACATGGTGTTTGTTATGGACAATCCATGACTAGCACAGAAGTCCAGTAACATAACACCACTCGGGTTTAGATCGGGTGGGCCGTTCCTCCCGATCACGCCCCTCCAAGTATCTCCGTCATTGCCCACGTGCGCGTTGAAGTCCCCCAGTAGGACAATGGAGTCCCCCGCAGGAGGCCCGTACAGGACTCCATTTAGGGTCTGCAAGAAGGTCGCGTACTCTGAGCTGCTGTTCGGTGCATATGCACACACAACAGTCAGAGTTCTTCCTCCCATTGCCCTAAGGCGCAGGGAGGCAACCCTCTCGTCCACCGGGGTAAACTCCAGCGTAGCGGCGCTCAGTCGGGGGCTTGTTAGTATGCCCACACCCGCCCAGTGCCTCACACCTTGGGCAACTCCGGAGAAGGATAGAGTCCAACCCCTGTCCAGGAGTTTGGTTCCAGAACCGACGCTATGCGTGGAGGTGAGCCCCACCAGATCTAATCGGTATCGCTCCATCTCCTGCACTAGCGCCGGCTCCTTCCCCGCCAGTGAGGTCACGTTCCATGTCCCTAGAGCCAGCCTCTGCTGCCTGGGTCCGGTCCGTCGGTGCTCTCCGCCTTCACTGCCACCTTGTTGGCAGCGCACCCGACCCCTACGGTTCCTCCTGCGGCTGGTGGGCCCACAGGATCCAGAGATGGAAGATGGTGGTGGTGGTGCCACGTAGTTTCTTCGGGCTGTGCCCGGGCCGGGCTCCGTGGCCAGCCCGGCCACCAGGCGCTCGCTGGCGGGCCCTCTGCCTGGGCCTGGCTCCAGACAGGGGCCCCGGACTTCCTCCGGGCCGGGTCTCTTTCCTTCTTCTGTGTTGTTCCATAAAGGGGGGGTACCTGTTTCCCTAGGTTGGGGGGGCTTAGGGGGTGCTACCACTTGCCCAAGGTGGACCCCCAGACTAGTGGAGGGAAGGAGTCATCTTACTTCTCCATTCTAGTTCAGCGTACACCAGCGTACACCAGCGTACACCAACTAGCCACTGCCAATGCAAATGCATCATGCTTAATCAAAATCTGATCAGTGGTACCCTGAGACTGAGAGTCTCCTGCTCCACCGACTGAGCTGTCCGGGCCAAGACCAATCCATAGTCTAATCCATAGTCCCTCTCTCGATTTCATCATTAGAAACAAAAACAGCACATGTAGGTTTAGGTTATTATGTGCTATGCTGAAGATCCAGGTCCTCTCTGTCTGCAGGGACCTCAGGAGGAACTTGTGCAGAAACCCTGACGGAGACCGAGCTCCCTGGTGTTACACTACTGACCCCTCTGTCCGCTGGGAGTACTGCAATGTGGAGAAATGCTCCACTACATCTTCAGGAACTCCGCCCACCAGACCTCCCAAACCCGAGGCCCCCACTACAGTCACCCAAGCCCCACCAGAGACAGGTGACTCATTAATTTGTTCATCTGTGTGTTTGTCAGTTTGTTATGTATTTATTTCTTAGTCATTGATGTACGTGAAGGTTCCAGCCAGGTAGCTCAATCATCTTTCAATATTTAAAATTTGAGGTTTTTATTCTATATATTTTGGTTTACAACCACCACTTTTTCTGTTATGCATAATGTCTAAGCTTGATTGATGGATGTAATTTAAACTTGATTACCTGTCCACTAGATGTCACCATGTGGAATCCCCGCAGCCTCTGTTTTTTAATTACACCTCTAGCCCTTGCCTCTGATTGAATACCCCTGATGAAAGCATAATTTCTTCCCACCCTTCTTCCTCTCAGTTGGTTAAGTTCCTGCCCCAGCACTTGTTACTCATCTTCATGAGCTGTACCTTGAAATGGCTTGAAATGGCTTGAAATCTATCCGGCATCCGTGAAGCCACCACAGGCATTGAGGAAGCAGACATCGAATACAGCCAATCTGCAATAAAAAAAATCAACAATGATGTTCACCGTGTTTTCTGGTCTGCTGCACATTAAGCTTTGCTGTACTTTCTTCTCTTACTGCTTTCCTCCATTGTTGTTGTTGTGACTTCCCTGCACTGTGGCCGCTAGCCTCACCTTGATAGCCACAACCCATGCCTCTACAGCATCCCCACAGCAAATGGTATACGCCCCAAAATGTCCCCAACATCATTGAAAAGCCAATTTCAGGCCTTCAAAATATTGCAGCTTTAAATGGACCCTCCCCTCTCCTCTCAACCTGCAAATGTTTGCTTTTATCAGACTACCAGCCCACTAGCTTGATTCTCTCCTACATCTATCCCACGCATTAACCCATCCACCCGCCCCGAGTCTGCCACACTCACCCTTCTATCCATCTTTATTCCTATTGTCTCTCTATTCCTGTGTTAGACTGTAAACTGGGGAGTGGAGCTACATACCGTGGTCCGACCTCCATAACCATGCTGGGCGTCACCTGCCAGGCCTGGAGAGCTCAGAGCCCCCACCAACACAACAGCTTCACCCCAGAAACACACCCGGACAAGGGCCTGGAGGGCAATGTGAGTGTGTGTGTGTGTCTGTGTGTGTGTGTGTGTGTGTGTGTGTGTGTGTATACTTCTATTCTTGTGCGAACCAGTGTGGATGAGTTTTAGAATTTTGGAGTAAGAACATTTTGGCCAGTCCTTATTCAAGGGGCTAGTTTTAGGATTAGGGGTTGGGTTAGTCCTCAAGGGTTACAGATTAAAACTAGTTCAGGATTAGGACTTGGGTTTGTGGTTAAGATTAGAGTTAGAATTAGGATAAAGATAATGAATGTAATCAATAGCAGATCCTAGTAAGAGAAAAATCTGTGTGAAAAAATAAGTGTCTATGTGTCTGAATGCCCCAAATTTTAATGTCCCCACCATTCAACTTCATGCTTTTAAAGTCAATTAATCCAATTAGTATTGTAATTAGCAAGTTATTGAGCATATTCCTTGTTATATAACTGACTCCCTCTTGTCTTATGCTGCTGTCAGAGCTGCAGAAACCCAGACAGCGATGTGAACGGACCATGGTGTTACACCACTGACAGGAATAAGAAATGGGACTACTGTCAGATCCCTGACTGTGGTATGTGAATGTAATCTGTGTGACATCATAGGGACATTGTTTCTTTATTGATACATTCATATATCCATATATACTATCCAAACTGTGATATATTTATATTATATTAAAAGCTATTTGTGGGATTTTCAGATAGAGTAGTATCATCAGGCTATTGTCACCTCCATCATTGAAGTAACCTCCTTATGACCTGCTTTGCATCAGGAATGTTGCGTGGTTTAGAAATTTAATTTGCAAGTTTGATAGTAGAGTTCAACATTTTTTTGTAAAATCCAACACAAAACCTCTCAAATCCTCTTAAATGAACACACTCAGCAGTGAATAAGGGCTTGCAAGGTGGAAAATTGAGACAACAATTCAAAGAAACCAACCTATCCTATGTCATTATGTTTATTTTCCACTCCCCTTGTGAGAGTTGACAGCTGAAAATGTTCTTTCTAGCGGGATTGAAATGTGGGTCACCGGTCATCAAACCAAAGAGGTGTTTTGGTCGTATCGTGGGAGGCTGCGTGTCGAAAGCTTACTCCTGGCCGTGGCAGATCAGCCTCCGGACCAGGTGAGTAGGACCACACTAAATATGGTGGGATGTGATGTGATACTATACAACACTACTTTGTACGATTTTAGAACTTATGGTACTAAGGTTCAATATATGGGTTTCTGAAACTGCCAATTGCCAATATTTTGCACCAATATTTAAATTTGACCATTTACATGGCCAAAAAATTCAATAAATTACAAAGATTCAGTGTTTCTCCCAGAATGATATTCTTACCAGGGGGAAAAAGTCTATGAAACAGCTTTTAGATAATCATGGAACAGTAAATCTCTGCTTACACTCATACTTAATGAAATTCAGCTCTTTAAAGGAAAATTTATTTAGTTGTGGGTTGGACATGACTGGTATTGGATAGTCAAGTCAAGTTTACTTATATAGCCCTTTATCCCAAACAAGCATCAGTTATCAATTACAAATCAAATTATGACAATTGCGACATGACAAAAGCACATGAAAACAGTAACAGGATGACGGATTGAAAAGACTGAAAGGATTTAACAGAGAGGAAGACATAGGAAGCCTACCTAATCTGCCTAAATTAGCCTAACTTCGCCGGCACCACCAGCCTAAGGCACTCTATGAAGACAAGGAAAAACTCCCAGAAAAACCCATATAGGAGAAAAAATGGAAGAAACCTTAGGCGGGGCTATTCAAAGAGGCTCCTCCCACCAGGACGGCTGGGCGTGCATTAGATGCCAGGACAGAATTTAGTAAGGGCCATATAGTTCTGTGTGTATAGTTCAGTTCAGAGAATAGGTCAGTATCCATGGTCAGCCAGGCCCCCTATGCCATATGGGTCAGTGTCCTCAGTCGACCTGAATAGATTGAGATAGATCCAGTGATGAAATCCTGCATCTCATGACAGCCGGGTCTGGGACCACAAACCACTTTGGCCTGGCCAGTATTAGCACTCCATATCCACCAGGGATCAGCACCCACATCCCAGAACGGCCACAGTCCAGCACCCACATCCCAGATTAGCTATAGGTTCCAGCACCCACATCCCAGAACGGCCATGGTCCAGCACCCACGTCCCAGATTAGCTATAGGTTCCAGCACCCACATCCCAGATCGGCCAGGGTCCAGCACCCAAATGTGATTACTGGAAGAGGAAGAACAATTTACAAATAGAAGAATATTAATTCATATATTTAAAACAATGGTTGTAAATAGTTCAATGTAAATTGGTGTTTTTTATGTAGCTGTGGTCAGGGAGGAACCTCCATTATATCAGAGGTGGACGACACCAGGCCAATATTGGCCAATATCGGCCTGATATATTGGCAAAGCAAAAAGTCTGTCTAACCCTATAAGATACAGTTCAGTTGGATGTCATCATGGTATGGACTGGGGTATTAAACTCATATGCTTACCTACCTATCCTTCTATCTGTGTCATATGCATTCTTCTACCAGTACTGGAATACATTTCTGTGGAGGAACTCTGATTGCGCCCCAGTGGGTCCTCACTGCTGCACACTGCCTGGAGAGGTCAGAGAGAAAAACATCTACAAGATCAAATACAGTAATGGCATGCACTTGTTAACACTGGATAGTTATGTAAACTTGTGTGTGTGTGTGTGTGTGTGCGCGCGTAGGTCAAGGAGGCCATCGGCTTACAAAGTGTTAATGG
Organism: Hoplostethus atlanticus; assembly: GCA_034670405.1. NCBI lineage: Eukaryota > Metazoa > Chordata > Actinopteri > Trachichthyiformes > Trachichthyidae > Hoplostethus > Hoplostethus atlanticus. The sequence continues at coordinate 40,173 of JAXDDX010000353.1, read as the reverse complement.
GGATCCACACAGAGCGAGCCAATGAACCATCCAAACAGGAGAGGAGACTGGGGAAACTGGTACTGGGACCCAATGGAGCAGACATCGCTCTGCTCAAACTGGAGACGTGAGTACTGAACTACCACTGCTACTATTGCTGCTACCACTATTGCTAATAATAATATCTGAAATATGTAGTTGCATAATTTTTAACTGCATAAGTAGCCTGTAAATGGGATTTTACACAGTAGTATATTTGATACTCACTACAAATGGTAGACATCAGTGCCGCAGTGTTTCATTACATTCTGAAAATATTACAATTAATTAAAAAATACTCTACACACTGCTGCACAGTACTGTTGTAACCAAAATTTCTGTGTGTGATCACACTGTGTGTGTTGTGTGTATTCTCAGTCCTGCATTAATAAATGACAACGTCCTGCCAGCCTGTCTGCCTGAGAAGGACTATGTGGTTCCCAGTGCAACAGAGTGCTATGTTACTGGATGGGGGGAGACTCAAGGTAGGTGTGTGTGTGTGTGTGTGTGTGTGTGTGTGTGTGTGTGTGTGTGTGTGTAAAGCTGAAACAAGCTGCACGAACAATACAAAATAGATGAACAATACAAAATTGTATAGTCTACTGATAACATTGAGATACAGACTAACTAGGCCATTCCAGGATACTGTTCTTGCTTTTTTCCAGCCATTCCTCGGTTAGTTTGGCCGTGTGCATCCAATTGTTGTCATGTTGAAAGATGAAGTTCTTCTTTAACTTGAAGTTTTTTTTTTTGCAGAGAGCAGCATTTATTCCTCAAAAGAGGAAAAGCTGTTCATACATTTCCTCATCTATCCTGACCAAAGGCCCATATATTTAGGAATTAAGACTAAAACTTTTAGTAAATTTGTAAAATTCCCTGATATTCCTTGACTTCCCAAATTTCCTGACTTTCCCTGTCTGGAATATACCTCTACATGTCCAGTGGGAACCCTGTAATAAAAATAGTGATAACGATAAACATGGTGATATATTGAGGAAGAGGAGGATGAGGATGATGGGTGGATAACTGTATGGTGCTGTATGCCAGGTACGGGAGGAGAAGGCATCCTGAAGGAAACTGGTTTCCCTGTGATCGAGAACAAGATCTGTAATCGTCCGTCCTACCTGAACGGCAGAGTTAAAGACCACGAGATGTGTGCTGGTAACATTGAGGGAGGAACAGACAGCTGCCAGGTATGATAAATTATAGGAAAACTGTGCCCTACAATGCCAAAGTACAGTAACTGTGTGAGTAGTGAAACAAAGAAAAATGACTCCTGTCCTGCCAAAAGTAATTAGTGTTTGGTTTAACGACTGGTAGCCTTTATAGGTATAATTTTAGTTGATAATGAAAACTAAACATTAGTCATGCATTTTTTTTGCTGGTAATACACTCAACTGCTCTTTGCCCAAACAGGCAATATGGAAAACTTTACATGAAGCGGTTCTTACAAGGCATTATAAGGAATCATAAGCACATTGACGGCCACACATAATTTATTAAATTACTTTCCCTGTCTGGAATGCACCTGTCAAAATGACATGATAGTCCACGAATTTTATCACCAGTGGGAAGGCTGGCAATGAGTTCAATGAATGTGTGTGTGTGTGTGTGTGTGTGTGTGTGTGTGTGTGTGTGTGTGTGTGTGTGTTCTTCCTGTAGGGTGACAGTGGTGGTCCGCTGGTATGTAACTCCCAGAACAGGTTTGTCCTGCAGGGCGTGACATCCTGGGGTTTGGGTTGTGCCAACGCAATGAAGCCCGGGGTCTACGCTCGTGTCTCCAAGTTCACCGACTGGATTGACAGAACCATCAAAGCCAATTAAAAATACCATGCTTAAATTAATGGCTTGTAGTGTGACCAGTACTGAAATATAGCATGTATGCAGTGGTGTGTGTTTGTTTTTAAAGACAATATAACATATGTGTGCAGTTATGCTGTACACATATGTATATCTGTTTTGTGGCCCTCGCCTGATGATAAAACCAGTGGAGACTGGACCATGAAATGAAGGAAGACAATACAGCACAATAAGTGTACCATGTTTATGGTTTTGGGATCTAATAGTATGTTTTTCAAAAGTGATGAAAAATAAAACACAAAACACAAAAAGTGAGGAAGTTGTATTTTATTTAAAATGTATGAAAAACCTACTCGTATATGGAGCTTTTCAGTTTTTAATGGATGTCAGACATTATGTTGCAATGAATAATATATGTATACACGCACACACACACACACAGACACACACACACACACACACAATGAGACAATCAGACACTTGGTTGGTGCATTGCTGTTTGTCAGGTCTGATTGTAAAAGCGTCTTCCTATGTTGGTTCTTCAGTACACCCTCCTTGTTCTGGAAAATAAACACGTTCTCTTCATAGTAAATATGATGAGCCCTGGCCAAGAAGGCAGCATACAAAGAGTTTCACATAAAACAATAACAATACATAAAACAAACAATACATACAAATAGTTATAAATAAAAGTGAAAAGATAAAAGCACACAAGAATTGTACATAAGAAAAATAAAACAAGGGGGACATCCTCATACACATTGGATGATTAAAAAACAAGCATTTCATGGTAAATAATTGTTTTATTTTTATCAGTTTTTACATGATCTGTTTCAATGAGAGTCCAATTTCAAATTTCAAGAGATTCCAAGAGAATGGAGGAGTATAGCTGAAAGTGTGCTTTCCATGGCCAGGCATGACACACTGTAAATCTGAATTTTGCTTGTTTGTTATCTTAACTATTTTTTTCTTGTCAATAGGACATGGGTTTGTGTAAAAAGTTGATTTAACTTAAAATAATTAGTTAATAATGTCTGAACTACATGAAAGTTTTTCAATTTAAAAAACGATGCTATCTTAACGTGGAGTTGAAAACGGGGCGAAGTTGGTAACGTGTGCGTCATCACGTGGTACGTCGTGCATCAAGTGGCTTTTGGGAAAGCAGTGCGAAGAGAGGAGAGAAAGGAAAGGCGGGTGACTTTTGCTTGGGGAAAAGCTTGTTGAAAGGTGAGTGCAAATGGTTATAATCGTAGATTATAGGTAATATTTAAAAATGTTTTTGATTTGATTACATGACCTCCCGTGACGCTTGTGTATTGTAAACTGAACCGCAAAAAGTGTTCAAATTAACAATATGAGCAGAGTTAGTATCGTAGCATGTATGCTAATTTAAGCCCAACCATTTACTACTTTAAAAATCGTTATTATGGTCGACAACACAGTACAAATTAAGAGTATGAGTTTCATTTTTTATCTAACATAGTTATACTTTTCGTGAAGTGCGGCATTGCTCGACCAACTCGTTGTCATTTGTGGTAAAATACCAAACCAGTAGGGATCACTAGCTTGTTACAAGAGGTAACGTTAGCTACAAAACTGCTGCGGTGGAGCCATATTACAGGTAACCTCTGCTTCCGTTTTCACCCTTAATTATTCTCTTGATCCACATATTACAGGGTACCCGCGGGGTCTTAAAAGTATTTTTTTTTAAAACATTGAATTTAATATTCTCTAAATAAGACCTTAAAAGTATTGAATTTCGTTTACAAAGGTCTTTTCTTGTTTTTTCGTATCCGTAACGTCATAAATAACTGTCAAATGTATAAAATGTTTTGTGTGTGTAGCATTGTTGTTTATGTTCATATAATTACACAAAATCTTATTTTAATTATTATTTTATTTATTATTTTATTCATTGTATTCTTTTATTAATTTATTTTATATTTACTCATCAGGAAACGTTTATTGTAGCTCCTCCCCTTTTGTGACGCTTTTTCCTGTCCATGTTGCCCCTAAAACGTTGGTCTCCCCTCACCTCTACCTCTTTCCTGTAATGTGTGTGTGGAAAGAGGTATGTGTCCGCCTTCATTAGCCCCGTTATTTTGTTTACCCCTATAATCCATTCATTTATCCATCCCTAATGTGTCTTATATGTTAGGTTAATATGTCTTGTTGTTGTTGTAACTATGGGTCTATAATGTTGGTTGTGATTCTTAGAGAGAGGAGCTGATGTGCACGAGCAATGTGTCCTGATGGAGTTTAATTTGTTTTTATCTATGGCAGGTATGTCATTTTATTTAATTTATTTTACAATTATTGAATTCGGGTTATGCTCTCTTTCCTGTAATGTGTGTGTGGAAAGAGAGAGAGGAGCTGATGTGCACGAGCAATGTGTCCTGATGGAGTTTAATTTGTTTTTATCTATGGCAGAATACACGGTCTGAGACCATAAAAGAGAGAAGTTGTCCGCCTCTTCTTTAATAAAGAAACACAACGCAGACTGACACCGGTCACACTTGGTGCCGTTCGACCCGTCCGATCCGCCATCGCTTGCCTGGTCGCTGGGATCACCTGTTGCTGCCTCCTGTCTTCCTCCGTCCTGCCTCGCCCATTCACGGTGCCCTCCGCTAGCTTATTATGCTAGTTGTGCTACTGTGCTAGCTATACCACGTGTTGAGTAGTGGTAACAGTTGTGTGCGGGAGAGGGGAGATCGCTTAGGAGGAAGTTTTATTTTGGTACTCTCGCGAGTTTTTCACGACTTGTGCCGTTTATTTGAGTGTAGAAAAAGAAAAGTTCTGTTTTCAGAAAACTTCTATTTTCTGTGATCTTGTTAAGGGGAATTTGAAGTCAGACGTTTTTGATGCCATGATTTAATTACTCTTATCTCATTTTGTGATTGCACTGTTATTATTGTTGAGACATGTCTAGCAGAGATATTTCCAGCACAGCTCCCAGCCCTTTCACTAGTGGGCATAATGTAATTTATGGTGTGGGAAGGGGACAGTCGGTCTTGTCATTTGGGTTTGGGAGGGGTAGGCCCGTGTGTCCTGTTAATGTTACCCGTGATCGTATGACTGATGAGTCGCTGTTGAGTATGTCAGGTCCCACTGCCAGTTCAACACCTAATGCACATACGCCCCACCCGACTCCGCAGACATCCCCCCAGGTTCTTACTACAGAAACACTAGGCAGTGTTATTACTGCTTTGGCTAAGCAGATTAGCGACAATATCACTGCTACTCTCCACACCATGTATCAGCCCAGCAGTCCCCAGTCCCAGTCCCCAAACAACCAGAATGTAACTGTTGATCCCACACAGCTTAAAGTTGTAGTCCAACCAGAATCCAGGCCCCCTCCTCTTTTCAGAGGTGACCAATCTGAGACATTTTCCATTCATGAGTGGGAAGACATGATGAAGAGCTACATGAGCAGGGCGGCCTGCAGCTCCGATGGTGAGAGGTCTGAGTTAATAATGAGCAGGCTGGCTAGCAGGGCGAGAGATGTGGTGAAAGTATCACTCCGCAGTCGTCCTAGGGTCAGTCCAGCTGAGCTTCCCACCACAATATTTGACATTCTGAAGCGCAACTTTAGTGAGCTCACGTACTCCAGCATGCCTATGAAGGACTTTTATGGGACTGTACCAAGTAACTCTGAGAGTGCGATGGATTATTGGATTCGACTGAACAAGGCCATCGATGTTGCTGATGAGTGCCTCCGCAGGCGCGGCAAAGGTGTTGAGGATCCCAGCGCTGAGGTTGTCATGATGTTTATCTGTCATTGCCCTGACCCCAGCCTTGCAGTGTCTTTTCAGTTTAAGCCCGTGGAGTCGTGGACAGCAGCTGAAGTCCAGGAGAGGTTGGATGGTCATGTGAGGAGTCTGAGGAGCACAGCTGCCCGTGCCCAGCATGCAGTTAACCTCACAACGTGCGCGCAAAATACATTGACGGTCCCTAACTGTGGCATGCAGCACCAGCCTCCTGTCGAGGTAACCCTGCCACTTGTTCCCCCCGCGCCTGCCACTGCCTGTGCACCTGTACCCAGTCAGCCCCAGCAACCCTGTGTGTTGGCTGCTCAGTCTCCTTCATCTCCCCCTATGCCGACTGATGTGAACGTCCAGCAAGTTACCGCCTTGTTTGATAAAGTTCTGTCTCTTTGCACTGCGTCACTTGCTAACTCGGGCCAGGCACATCACCAGCCTCAGGACTATTCTCACCAGCCCCAGAACTACTCCCACCAGCCCCAGAACTACTCCCACCAGCCCCAGAACTACTCCCGCCAGCCCCGGAACTATTCCCGCCAGCCCAGAAGCTATTCCGGCATGCTTCAACACACACGCACCCAGCCCAGTCCCCCATGTACAGTGTGTGGTGACAATAGCCACACGACTCATTCACACTGCAGGCTTTACAGGCTTTGTCTCCACTGTCATAAGCCTGGGCACTTCAGAAACGAATGCCCTTTGGCCACCCAGCCCCCAGTTGGCCTCCCAGCCCCCAGCTCTCCTTCTGATGCAGCTTTAAACTAAAGAGCCCGTGCGATGAGAGGGGTAGCAGGGGCAATAGTGATTTCACCCTCAGTGAAGAACAAAACATGGAGTCGGTTTACGCTCGGACCTGTAATGCATTCCCTGAAGATAAGACAGTCATACTGACAGGCTCTCAGAGGGTAGAGGTGGCTAGTGAGTTGTTTTATGCCCCTGTTAAAGTTAGTGGCCAGTCTGTGTTAAGGGGTATGCTAGATTCAGGCAGCATGTCTTGTACGCTCAGTGAAGAGGCAGAGTGTAAGCTCAGAGATGCTAATGTCCTTCCCTGTCCCCAGCCAGTGCCGAGTAATGTTGTCCTCATTGGCTGTGGTGGTCTCATGACACAACCAAAGTGCATATACGAGCTAAACATTGATGTTTACGGCTTTAAGTTTATTGTTCCGACCTTTGTTGTCCCAGGACAAAGAGATGAGCTTATTGTAGGAAGCAATGTAATCAGACCCATCATTCAGAGAATGAAATCAACTGACAAGTATTGGGAGCTTATCTCCTCGAGTAACCTTGACCCTGATTGTGAGCAGTTTCTCCAGCTGCTGAGTTGTATTTCCCGGTGGTCAGGTCCAGAAGCGCCAGGCGTTGTGGGGACTGTGCGACTGAGGCAGGCTGTCACTCTCCTTCCACAGCGCGAGTATGTGGTTTGGGGGAGGCTGCCGAGCGGGGCCCCTATCTCGCCAGGGAGCACCGTTGTGGTGGAGCCGACTTCAGCACGTTCAACACCCAAAAACATTCTGGTGGGACGTGTTGTGACGCCCATGTGGGGGGACCGCTGGATACCTGTCAAGGTGCTGAACCCGACACAGAAAGCCATAACACTGCGCCGAAATGCCAAGATAGCCGATGTTTTCCCCTGCCTGGCTGTGGAGGATTTGCCGATCACTCAGGGGCTGTGCAGGTCGCAGTTTGACGTCTCCAGTTCATGTACTTCGTCCCCACAGTCAGCTGGAAACCCTGAGCAGCTACTGAAGGACTGTGGCTTGGCAGACATTGATGTTGATGGCTGTGAGGTATCTGAGAGTTGTAAGGGGAAGTTAGCTGAGCTTGTGCTCTCTTACCAAGATGTCTTCTCCAGGGATAAGCTGGACTGCGGAGAAGCGAAGGAGTTTGTCCACCGTATCCACCTCTCCGATGACCGGCCCTTCCGTCTGCCTTATCGCCGTGTTCCCCCCGGCCACTATCAGCAGCTGAGAGAGGTGCTGTCGGACATGGAGATGAAAGGCATTATCAGTAAATCAGTCAGCGAGTATGCCTCTCCCCTCGTGATGGTCTGGAAGAAGAACGGGGACCCGAGAATCTGCACTGACTTTCGATGGCTTAACGCCAAAACTGTCAAAGACGCTCACCCGTTGCCCCATCAGGGGGACTGCCTTGCAGCCCTTGGAGGAAACGCTCTGTTCAGCACCATGGACCTGACATCAGGGTTCTACAACATCCCGCTCCATGAGTCTGACAGGAAGTTCACCGCCTTCACAACACCCCTGGGCCTTTATGAATATAATCGGCTTCCCCAAGGCCTGTGCAACAGTCCAGCGTCCTTCATGCGCATGATGCTCAGCATCTTCGGCGATCTGAACTTCTCCAGCCTGCTCTGCTACTTGGATGACCTGCTGGTGTTTGCTCCGTCGGAGGAGGAAGCACTGAGGCGGCTGGAAGTGGTCTTTTTCAGACTCAGAGCCAGCAACCTGAAGCTCTCCCAGAAGAAGTGTAATTTCTTGCGTAAGTCAGTGAGGTTTCTCGGACATGTAGTTGATGCCAGTGGAGTCTCTGTTGACCAGGAAAAGGTCACTGTCATCTCCGACTTCCAGAAAGAGGATCTGATGGATGCTGATGGCTGCACACCCTCACAGAAGAAGGTTAGATCTTTTCTCGGGATGGTGCTATACTATCAGCATTTTATCCCTGGTTGCTCGACCATTGCAAAACCACTCTTTGCCTTGACGGGAGGGCAGAAGCGCAAGCTGAAGGGCTCTGGAGGGTACAGGAGAGCGGGTACGTTCCGCACGCTGACTCCCCAGGACTGGGATCCGGCCTGTGAGAGGGCTTTTGAGGACTTGAGGTCTGCACTGCTCCATTGTGTGGTTCTGGCGCATCCAGATTTTAGCAGGCCGTTTATCCTCTGCACTGATGCGTCTCTGGATGGTTTGGGTGCAGTGTTGTCCCAGGTCTCCACTGGCGAAGACAAAGCCCGACCCATAGCATTCGCTAGCAAGTCCCTCAGTCGCAGCCAAGCAAGGTACCCTGCCCACAGGCTTGAATTCCTTGCTTTGAAATGGGCTGTGTGTGACAAGTTCAGCCACTGGCTCAAAGGCCACAAGTTTACGGTCTGGACTGACAACAATCCACTCACATACATTATGACGAAGCCGAAGTTGGACGCCTGTGAACAGCGCTGGGTCTCTAAACTGTCCCCGTACTCCTTCGAGATCAAACATGTCCCAGGGCGACTGAATGTGGTGGCTGATGCTCTCAGCAGGACTCCCTTTGTCAAACCTCTGGGCCAGCGTCTCCTGTCGGAGCCCTACTCAAGATTGCTGGAACAAGTGTGCAGCGTCAGCGACAGTTGTGTGCAAGACACATTCCATGTGACATGTCTGCCTCAGTCAGCCGAGAACCTCTCTCTGTGTGCTACTGGTGGCATGTCTTTGTCCGATGAGGATGTGTCGTCTCTCCTCTCTTCCTGTGGTGACTGGGACTCCGGCCCAACACAGAGGGCTGCTTCTTTGGCTGGTCATCTTAGCCAATTAGCTCCTCCTGGCCAAGACGTGTTCTCCTCGCTTTCGTCGGCAGATCTGCAGAGCCACCAGAGACAGGATCCGACCATCGACAAAGTTCTACACTTCATTGAAAGGAAGCGGAGGCCTTCTAGGCGTGAGCGGAACAAGGAGAGCCAGATGGTGCTGCGGATTCTGAAACAATGGGACAGACTTACCATTCTGGATGGAATCCTGTACAGGGTCACAAGGGACCCAGTAACCAAACACAAGAGGTTCCAGTTTGTTCTGCCGGACTCCCTGAAATCACAGGCCTTGGCTGGCGTTCACGACCTGGCTGGTCACCAGGGTCAACCTCGTACGCTATCTCTTGTCCGTCAGCGCTTTTTCTGGTACGATGTGGAGAAGGATGTGCGGAGCTATGTCAGGAACTGTCCCAGGTGTGTCCTCAGCAAGACTCCAGAGCCAGCCGCCAGAGCTCCACTGGAGAGCATTACAACCTCAGCTCCTCTGGAACTTGTGTGCATCGACTTTTGGTCTGCTGAGGACAACAACAACAAGTCTGTGGATGTTCTTGTGATCACTGACCATTTCACAAAGTTAGCACACGCCTTCCCCTGTCAAGATCAAACTGCCAAAAAAGTTGCCAAGAAGCTGTGGGACAACTTTTTCTGTGTGTATGGCTTCCCACAGCGCCTCCATTCTGACCAGGGGGCTAACTTCCAAAGCGAGCTGATTGCAGAGCTCCTGGAGTTGGCAGGAGTCGGGAAATCTCGAACCTCCCCTTACCATCCTATGGGGAATGGTGGCACTGAAAGGTTCAACCGCACTCTGGGTAATATGTTGCGTTCCCTACCGCCAAGGTCGAAGCACAAATGGCCTCAGATGGTCCAAACCATGACCTTTGCCTACAACTGCACACAGCACGAGACGACTGGCTTCGCCCCTTTCTATTTGATGTTTGGGAGGATCCCGCGCCTGCCAGTTGATATGTTGTTCAAGAACGTTCTGCGTGACGAGTCAGTCTGTGACTACGATGCATACGTGAAGTCCCTGGTGACCGATCTCCAGTCTGCTATGCTGCTGGCTCAGAAGCACTCGTCCGTGGAACAGAAACGTCAGTCAGACCAATACAACAAGAAAGTCAGGGGCTTACCTCTTTCTGTCGGTGACCGGGTCCTTGTGGCAAACAAAGGTGGGAGAGGAAAACGCAAGCTAGCCGACAAGTGGGAACCGGCTGTTTACACTGTCGTTGCTTCAAAGCCACAGTTCCACATCTACAAGATCAGAGACCGCAATGGTCATGTGAGGATCGTTCACAGAAACCTCCTGCTTTCAGTCAACTTCCTCCCTCTTGACAACACGCTGTTTGCAGAGGATGAACTTGTCGAGTGCGTAGACGCCATATCCCATGACCCCCCTACGTCAAACTTACCTGATCCTGAAGCGGCGGTGTCAGAGCCAGTTAGTGCGGCCGAACACTCTGTGGTTGACTCATCCTCATGGCTGGATGTTTCTGAACGTGATCGTACTGCTTCATGGGTCTGTGACCAGTCCTGCCATGCAGAGGTGGGGAGTGTCGATGACTTACCTGTCGACCGTGCTCCCTCCCCGAAGGTGGATGACCTTTCCACCAATGCTGCTGCTCTTCCCTCACCGTCCCCCGTTCCCTTGTCCCATGCCCTTCCTCTCACTGACACCCTACCCCAGGGCCCTGAGAATAGTGTTCGCTCTAGGCATGGCAGGGTAGTGAGGCCAGTTCATAGGTTAATTGAAACCATGGTACAGTTTTCGCCACGTTTTAGTGTTGCTCCACAGTCCGCATTCGTTCTGTTCTAGGCGAGTTATACATAGTATGATATACATAGAGATCTGATTCGCTCTCTATATTTTTTTTATTTGATTGTTTTTGTGGGTTGCCCGCCCTCTTTATGCCCGTCTTGGTGAGGTGTAAATGGCACCTCATTTTGTCCATGGAGTGGCTTTATATATGGCTTGGCGCCGGGCCAGTATGTATCCCTCCTAACCTTAGTAGGTAGCAGATATTGCTGACTTCTCATGTGTATGTAATGGGTATTGTGTCGTTATGGTTTGTGTGTGGGTGGGTAATTGCGATTTGTGATGTGTTCAGATTTTTGTGTAATTCTAGGGGGGTGAATGTAGCATTGTTGTTTATGTTCATATAATTACACAAAATCTTATTTTAATTATTATTTTATTTATTATTTTATTCATTGTATTCTTTTATTAATTTATTTTATATTTACTCATCAGGAAACGTTTATTGTAGCTCCTCCCCTTTTGTGACGCTTTTTCCTGTCCATGTTGCCCCTAAAACGTTGGTCTCCCCTCACCTCTACCTCTTTCCTGTAATGTGTGTGTGGAAAGAGGTATGTGTCCGCCTTCATTAGCCCCGTTATTTTGTTTACCCCTATAATCCATTCATTTATCCATCCCTAATGTGTCTTATATGTTAGGTTAATATGTCTTGTTGTTGTTGTAACTATGGGTCTATAATGTTGGTTGTGATTCTTAGAGAGAGGAGCTGATGTGCACGAGCAATGTGTCCTGATGGAGTTTAATTTGTTTTTATCTATGGCAGGTATGTCATTTTATTTAATTTATTTTACAATTATTGAATTCGGGTTATGCTCTCTTTCCTGTAATGTGTGTGTGGAAAGAGAGAGAGGAGCTGATGTGCACGAGCAATGTGTCCTGATGGAGTTTAATTTGTTTTTATCTATGGCAGAATACACGGTCTGAGACCATAAAAGAGAGAAGTTGTCCGCCTCTTCTTTAATAAAGAAACACAACGCAGACTGACACCGGTCACATGTGTAACGTTACAATTTACTCTGTTTGGTGTGTCTTGGACATTACGACAGTACAGGTAATGTTTACGTCAGTGTATTGACGCTATTGACCGTGGCGTGTGCTGCTAACAAGCTAGCTCGTCGCCTCAGAATGGGCAAGTGTCGTTTTAAGGGGCTTTCACATGATCCGCGCAAAGCGTCGGCATCAACGTCAGGTTGGGCGAGACTCCTTCACAGGATCAGCGTCACCCGCATCAGCCGGTGACCGTAGCTAACCACATCGCCAATGGTCATACTAGCACAGCCATAGAAGTGAATATAGACTGGCTGCATATACGTCCTGTACTAAGCTGTCAACCAACCTGGTAGTCCCATCTACAAACCGACATCATTCCATGCCACGGACTTTTTAGTCAGATCATGGTATGATTTAAGGTCATGTTGTATAATTCGGGATGCTCCGACACACATAAAACAAGTTTCTCTTCTATTATTTTTTTTAATTTCGCGGCTGTGATATCAAACTGTGCGACGTTAGGCTCGGCGGCGACGCTTGCCAAATAGGAAATGAATGCCAGCGCCGAGCGTTTTTGTCGTTGATAATGTGAAGGGCGCTCACAAAGCTATTGTGTATTGAATATGAATGTGAGTGTTATAATAACATGTTTTATTAAATTCAAGTACTTATTATTTTCTATGGCTTAAAATCCATACTGATTTTCCATTATATCCGTCATACTTTTGCCCGTATGGCCGTGAAGTTGGCATTACATTTCATTCTAAGTGGTATTAAAAGGAAAATGTAAAATGCTTATTGAACTACCAAGTCGCATCTCTGTGTCCTAATTGCGTATAAATGAAGAAACACACCCTGGTACTTAAGCTGTTTTTAGTCATTATAACTACTTAAAGGATTGGGAATGTCATTTGTCATGAACAAAATTATGAAATGAAAAGGATAGTGTGGATAATGTCACTTAACAATTCTTTTTTTTTCTCTTTTCCCAGGTCTACGTGATCAAAATTCAAACTTGAATGCGGTGGCTTTGTAAGTTTTGTACCTACTTCTCAGGAAATCGCAGAAGAATAATTGAACATTACAGAGCTATTCATGGACATTATGGGAGAAATTTTTGTATCAACATCCCCACTTGTGGAAGCACAAGTGGACTTCCTGATTTCTGTCTAATCCTGCATATTGTGATAGTGGACGACAAGGCATTCATTGTTCTTCAACCTTTCTCTGCTTGGTACCTGAACCACTTCAGATGTTTTGAAGTTTGCAGTGCTGAGGATTCCCAACTGGTCGTGGTTGAACCTGCAGAGCTGAACCACTACGCCCCCCCCTGTCAGCCTACATGGTGCAAGGCAGACTCCTGATTTCTCCCAAGGCATTCCTACTACACTGAGGTAATCATTTTGCTGATTGTCAGGATAATTGAAGTAATAATGGCAGGGACAGTCAGTGATGTCCCTTATAATTAATTGTGCATTAACCCTGAACTAACTCTGAAGCCTTTGTTTCATTACAACACTACCTTATTTCCTATTGTTTTCTATGGCTCATCCTTTTACTGCCATTGTTTTGAAAAAATGAAACAAAATGGAAATAACCTTCTTTAAAGTTAAATCAATAGTCTATGACAAGAATAAAAATGCAACACCTTGCAGGGTCTCACCCCACTGCACTCTCCTTCTGCCAAGGTAAATTGGCAAATTGATTCAAATCTGTTGAAGTTACTGGTGTGATATGTGATCATGACATTACTGTTTATAACTGAATTTTCTTTTCTTTTTTTTTTAGTTGGGAGTCACCATGTTGCTGCGCGTCATCCTTAGCCAAGAGGACATTCGGAGGGTCACCATTGACAACATGCCAGAGACTGTTGATGGCCTACACTTGATGCTGAAGAACAAGCTTGGATTGGAAGGGGACTTGGTGGTGCAATTTCAAGATCCAGAGTTCGACAATGAGCTTTGCAACTTGAGTAGCATGTCAGAGCTACCTAAAGATAAAGTGACTTTGAAAGTATACAGTAAGCCTCTTGAATCCTGTCATACAGACTCAACCTTGGACACTGCAAGCCTATCTTCATCCCCTGAAGACAGCCCCACTGCCGAGAAGGGTCCAGCTGCAGACCTCCACTCACATCACCCTACCTCCACTCTCATCACCCTAGTTCTGTGAGCCAATGGGGTTTGAGACCTCCACTCACAGTACCCTTCTGTGAGCCAATGGGGGTTGAGCATGAGTAGTGGGGTTGGTTGAGCATGAGTAGTGGGGGTTGTTTGAGCATTAGTGGGGTTCCGTTGTATGAAGTACGTAAACTTTCACTTATTTCACCTTAGCAGTCCACCAAAATCTGTTTCTGAACAATTTTGAGGCGAGAAATAAGCTATCCAGTTGCTGAATCTTCACTCATATTAGATCTACAAGGCCTAATTTAAAAGTTTGTTTCCGACTTTCGTAAGTCAACGGCACTACTGCACTGCCCGTTGCCACCGCTTTCATCTATCTATCACACACATACACACACAGTGATATATATTACAAATATTAAATTGATAATTGTCACTCCAGTTATGTAAAACCTATCAGATTAAAACATTACAGATTCCAGTGTAGCTGCAGGCGGTGATTGAAGGGGTCCAAGCACACCTTGAAAAAGAGAAAACATTCACAACACAGTAGGCAGGCTAATTATTTTATTGAACTATTTAAGGATCTATAGATAGATAGATAGATAGATGAAAGCGGTGGCAACCGGCAGTGTGCCGTTGACTTACGAAAGTCGGAACAAACTTTTAAATTAGGCCTTGTAGATCTAATATGAGTGAAGATTCAGCAACTGGATAGCTTATTTCTCACCTCAAAATTGTTCAGAAACAGATTTTGGTGGACTGCTAAGGTGAAATAAGTGACAGTTTACGTACTTCATACAACGGAACCCCACTAATGCTCAACCAACCCCACTACTCATGCTCAACCCCCATTGGCTCACAGAAGGGTACTGTGAGTGGAGGTCTCAAACCCCATTGGCTCACAGAACTAGGGTGATGAGAGTGGAGGTAGGGTGATGTGAGTGGAGGTCTGCAGCTGGACCCTTTTGCCACTGCCAGGCATCCTCTTCAGCTGCCTCAGCCATTTGACATCCCTATTTTTTCGTTTGACGTGGAGCTAAAGTTGAAGCAAGGAAATTAAGCCTTCCATAAAGATGGAACCCTTCTTGACCTGTCCAAAGACATGAAATCAGACATTTTGGATAAAATAGCAGAAGCCATTTATGTCCATAACCCATACCCAACACGTGAGGAATATGACTTGGTGGCACAAGCTCTCATCAACAAGCATCCATGTCTGAGGGAACCAGGCTCTGTCAGCGGGTGGTACTGTTGGAAATTTAGTTTAAAGTTTAAAATGGGTAACTTCAGACAAAAGCTACGAGTGGCTGGATGCCCAGAGCTCAAGATCAACTCTCGTACATCAAGTTCACCTGGGACAAGAAAACTTAAGAGGGCCAGAAAATCAGAAGTAAATTTCCTGCCAGACATCCCTGAAGGAAAAACACACAGATCCCTCAACGAGGAAAGAACAGCGATGGTTACCGAAATGAAGAAGAGGAAAGTTGATTGGCAGCAAATTCAAGAGATGATGACCAGCACCTTCTCTATACGGAGAAAAGAGATTGTGGAGGATGAGCCACTTGTGGCTGACATCAAAGCTCGATGGCCAGCACTGTTCTTTGAACGTCAGGTAAAGTGTTTCTCTATTTCGGATGAGGTGAGGAGGATCAGATTGGAGACTGATTGAGAATTGCCAGAGATTTTATACAAAAAAGGTTAATATCAGCAGTCATGAAGAATATGATATACTGACTGTAAAAAATACATTGATTGAAAAATATTTTCTGCAACAGTAATGTACCAGAGGCGTCGAATTTACAGCCAATCCCTTGGCTTCCTTCTTTGCTCGTTTTCTGCCTACTGTAGATTGAAGCAGAGTTTGCTCGCCTTACCTCTGTTGACCTGAAAGGATCCCTCTTCGCTGGACTTGACAAGTATCTGCCAAGGTTCCTTGAGATATACAGAGCCAGGAGTGGTCTGGTGGAGCTGAACAAGCTTTTGAAGACACTGGATAATGATGTAAGTGTGCTTAACTTAACGCAAAGCCAATGAAATCAACAATTCTAATGCATTTTTCTTACTCAAAACCCGATGGACATTTAATTTGTTATAGAACGTGGAACAATGGTCCCAAAAAACCCTTGTTGACCCTCACTTTGACCTAGGCTGCTAATTGCATACCTTGTTAAGGAAAGAGTTATTTATTTAATTCTAGTCCAATATCCATCTTTTCCCAACATATTGCTTATTTCTGGACTGAACAAAGTATGCAGACATGAGTAGAATGTAGCACCACTTAGAACTGTATTCTGATGTTATCTGGCTGAAGATGTTCCATTGGTTAGGTATTGTGTCTTATTTTTACAGAGTTCCAACCAGTGGAAAAGGGCAGTCGTCTTGATGGGGCTCCCTCACTACCTCAAAGAAGATGTGTCCAAATTTTAGACTGTGCAGGTATATTTTATTTTCTATATTAGTTTCTGTTAATGGAAAGTTTCTGTTGAAGGAAAGAGTCTATATCACATTTTTGTCCACTTTGTGTAGGCCACAGATGCTGAGGAGGACATGACCAAAGGAATGGCAGTTGGCATCCTCATGGTGACAGAGACTGATAATCTTCTTGATGTTGCGGTGGTCCTCGAGGAACAAATCATCTCTCCATCCCTCGGTGATTTTCCAAGAGCTGTGGCAGTACTGATGGGTCTCCTCTTCACACTCAACATTGACTATCCCAGGTGCCTTAGGTATGTCATGCAGAAGGTGCTCATGGGCATTGGTGGAGGGCAATGCTCTGCATTGGTTCATGGCTTGAGAAACAGACTCTTGAGAAAGACCATGTAAGCTTAAAGCAGAGTTTAAGCATTGATCTAACCTGTATGCTGAACCAAATGTGAACATTGGAGGACAATGCTCTGCATTGTGTCATGGACTGAGAAATGGACTCATTTAAGGTTAATTGTTTGAGATCTGCACACACGGCGGTATTCTGCATTGGTTCATGGTATGAGAAATGGGGGGGGCGGGGGCGGCAGGCGGCACTTCTGTGTTGTGTTTACTTGTTACTGTTGACATTTACAACTGAAAATATATTTTTGCAAAGTTTTCAAGTTTTGATGCACTATTTGCAAATTGTTGAATGCCTACAAATCTGTTCATTTTTCATGTTGACACAAAGATATCGTCACTGCAAAATCTGTAGTTGTCAGTTTAATTAGATGCATTAAATAACACATTAAGTATTAGGCCAGTATGAGTGAGCATCTCTGCCCAATGTACTGATAGTAACTAAAATAATTGTTGATTGTCATTTAAAGAATTTAGGCAGAAAAAGGATTTTTATTTTTTCTATTTTTTAAAAAGCTTTCCAGTACAGATTTTCCAATTTGATGATATTTGTTGGTACTGTCTTAACTTTCTACTTGTATTACAAAGACTAATAGGGACTCCTGGTCAGCCAGACATCACTTCCACATTGCATCCTCAGCTGACACACTGAGGTGGCAATGTGGAAGTGATGTCTGGCTGAACAGGAATCCCTCAGTGCATCCTCAGTGTGTCAGGATGTAATGCGTGGATTGTGCGTACGCACATTGCATTCCCATCCATAGCTGCTTTGATTCAAATGTTATACATTTTTGCTAGAATGTATTTTCATAACATTTTTATAGCATGCTTCATCCATTTTTGACACTCACTGAGTATGTGATGTATCAGTAATGTCACACACGGAAGATGATGGAAGACAGTGGATATCTGTGAATTGGCTTCATGCTGAAAAGGAGTTGCTGCGTCTTTATATACAACACAATGGTCGTATTGAAAAGTAATTTGATCAGACTGTTTCTTTAATGTCCAATTGTTGGATGATTCAGCTTTTGAAGCGATGCAGTTAATTCTAAATGTTGCAAAGGAATATCTGAATGTTATTAAACAGGTTGGAGTTGCATCACAGTGTTTGTGGTTCCTAAAGTCTTTGCTCATCTTAAGTAAAAATTTTAAAAATGTTGGACAGTGATAGTTAAGTTGTATTAAATGTCTGGGGTGAAGACTAGTCATTTATTCTGTTGAAAATTGCTTAGCAAGCCAGTATGAAATTTGATGTAAGCATCCAGATGAATGTATATCATTAAATCTTTATAGGTGCTGATCTGAAATGTAGTTAGAGGTTAACTAAAATAAAAATTAAATCAACTAGAAAATTTAAGTAATCTTGATGGGGTTTAAATTTAAGCAACTGGTAAATTTAAGTACAACTGGCTAGTAATTACAGTTAAATCAACTAAGAAATTGAAGTACTCTTGATAGGGGTTTAAATTGAATCAATTGATAAATTTAAGTACAACTGACTAGTGTTGCAGTTAAATCAACTAAGAAATTTAAGTAACTTAAAATGTTATTGAAGTTTAATCAACTAATGAATGTAAGTAATATTGACTGGAGGTTAAGTTAAGTCAACTAAAGATTTCAAGTAATATTGAACGAAGTTGGAGTTGAATCAAATGGCAAAATTTTGTTGAGTTAACTTATTGTCTTTGTTGTCTTGACATACAATTTTAAGGTAGCCTGGTCACTCAAATATTTAAGTTGAAACAACAAGTTGGGGTTTACAGTGCAGTTGTGACAACTCATACAATACACAATGATGTGTAAAGATGTGTTTGTTACAAACCGTAAAACAGCATGATACAATGTCCAATGTATGACGATGTGACCCTGCCGCATTCATATATACGTAACATATCTCCATAGTCTATTGAAGGTAAAAATGTAATTTTTTTTTTCTTCTGAACACCAAAACAGGCCTTATTTTTAAAGAAAAAACACAGTTTTAAGTTTAAGCTTATTTGTTAGTTGTTCAGTATGCACCTTACATTCATTAAGGATTCATTGAAATGAAAGCCCAGGTGGGGGGCATTAACTTTGTTTTTTCTGCATTAACAACTAGTTTAAGCTTTATTAAATTATTTTGAATGATCTGAAATGCCTGTTGCAATTTGAATAGAGCCTCAGACATGGTGGAGGCTGAGCAATATATTGTGGTGTCATCTGCATATAAATGTTTTTACATCATCAATGTGTTCACATAGCTCATTTATATACATAGAAAAGAACAATGGTCCACAAATGGATCCTTGCGACAATTAGCTTCTCTGAGAATATTCCAGAATATTATATTAATGTGCACACATTGTGATCATTGCAACTAAGATCATTTTTAAACTAATCAAGAGCCTTTGAGGACAAACCTATTTATCAATGTGCCATGACCAACTGTGTCAAAAGCTTTAGACAAGTCTATAAACAGAACAACACAAAGTGCTTCATTGAAGTCATTTGTAACTTTCATTGTTGCTGTTATAGTGCTATGCTATACCATTTAGTATGGAATGGAATGGAACTCTTCACAAACAGTCGACCTCAGTGTTGGGAAACATCTCACCTATCAGGAAACTCAATATCATCAATGGTCTCGGGAAGAGGAACTCCTCTGGTCTCAGGTAACAGCAACACCAAACCTCCAGCAATGAATGCTATAGCTCCTGTATAGTTACACAACATGGACATCAAAGCTGATAAATGTTGGAGATTTGCAAAAATTGCAGCTGCAAAACCAGGTTGACTGAATCAGTTACAGAAATTATTAACACATTACACATTACATTACATTTCTCTTAAAGGCTTTCCCTGTATTACTGCAAAGTTAAAATTGCACTACACCACCTCCACCTCACCAGACAGACACTTGTGTCACTATGATATAGGTGATATGGGTGGTTGGGGGGGACCATGTGGGCAAATTCCCGGGCCCTGGGATTCCTGGCGGCTGAGCTGCACTTGAGACTGAATTGTCATAATTTCAGTTAGCATGGAGGACTAAGACACACAACAATGGAGAGAAAGCCAAATAGCCAACTTGACTGGTATTTGGGGAGATGCCTTAATTCAGTCAAAACTTGAAGGCACATACTGTAACCGTCACTGATGTTACCTTGTGATAGTGAAGTCCTCCAAATTCAAACAGTTATCTCTTGCTGCCATTTGGGGCCATCAGCATGCAACGTTTCCTAGTGCAGCTTTAACACATATAATTTCCATCATTCATACCATGTCAGCAACCTACCAAAGATGATGAGGGGCAGCTCAAGCCAGATGATAGCCAATCTGTAGAGCAGGAAGGGAGCGATGATGCCTCCAACATCACACAGGGTAGAGCAAACTGACACTCCCAGGTTCCTGTATCAATCCAGAGTTAAGACATTTGACTGATTAGTATAAACTAACTTTAAAATTCAGCCAGATATATATTGAATATCATGATCTCCAGTCACTGCAATTCATAAAACAATATTCTGATGTGCTGGTTTCCTGTGTGCATTTCCTTCCCCAAGAAGATGTTAAAGTGACTCAGTGCTACGTTTATATGTTTTGCTATGTTTTTGAACAAAAGCTATACACTGATATGGGCTATATGACATACCTTTGGTGAAATACATGAATGCTGGTCATAATCACAACAATTCTGAGCATATGTGGTAGTGTCACTATCTTAAAATCTTGTCCTAATTTCCCCCTACTGGTTTAAACATGCACACAGTAGGTCTATTAGTGTTATGCAAAATTGTAAAGAGAGCCTGTAGTTTTTTCATTAGGTCCTTGTTGAACTGCCATGACTGAAATGCCTGTGGTAGTAACCTTTATAGGCTGGCTCATGATCATACGTTACTGCTCCTGATGCTGGTAGTTTTCACTGCAGTTGCATTGGAAGATTGATTTCTTTACCATTCAAATGCTTGTGGAACCAGTAGAAGACTCAAGTAAGTCATATCATTTTACAACATTAGATTGTTTAATTTAGGTGTCAGGGCAACACTTTGCAATGTCTTTATCATGTTTATTTGTGTACCCTTATTATAAAGTGTTTTGCATATTGTTGGTTAGACATTGTAAGTAAAATTAAATGGAAATTAAAAATAGATTTTACACAATTATAGCTTTAATTTGCTGCCTTCTTCTCATAATATTTAAACAGCGGTTTGTTTGTTTGTTTGTTTTTGTTTTTTTAAATATTCACATTAAAAACAACTAAAATAAGGAAAAATAGCAGATATCCTATAATGTATAAAAGCTTTGGAAAACAATAAACAGTGATGTAAAACAATATGGGAATGCAGGAAATGAGCAAAAAAATGGAAATCGTCCTTTAACCCTTTGTTGAGAATGTAATGTTAGCGTAGTAGGCCTTGCTAAGTTGATGTTAGCAGTAATTGTACAGTTGTAGTAGTGAGCTATTAGTGCTGATTTGATATGATTTTTCATTGTTATATTTTAATTCACCAAGGGTGTCACAGCTGGAAGGCATGTAACTAGCGTTAAGCTAGTTTTCACTTTTTTTTGTTTTTTCCAGCTGCCACCCTGGAAGCTAATTATGTATTGCATTGTACTGTAGGTAATAAGCACATTCTCTTTCTGTTTTTATATTCCTTCCTTGATTCGTTCCTCCTGACGAAGTTGGGGTTGAGATCACAGAAAGGACAGATCTGATGCAGATCTGATGACGAGATGGCGCGGCCGTGTCTAGACGCCGTCGTGGTAGCTCCGCGGAGATTGTGCGTTTTTTTAGTTTTTGTGTTTGTTTTTAATATCTTTTTGCTCAAACACATCGGCACTAACATCCTACGAACGCAGCACACTTTTGGACATAAACCTTTGCGCAAAACAAAGGTTTTTGTCCACTTTTCCCATCGACCCAGCGTGGCCGGCAGAGATAGTACGAGCGAGCCACAACAACAACAGTGGAGACTCACCTACGGGGAGACGAAGGAGGAAACATCGGGGAAAACGGAGCGGAATTCGGAACAGACTGAGAGTTCAAGCCCACCGTCCACCTCTGCCCAGCATCCTTCTTGCTAACGTCCAGTCTCTGGATAATAAGTTGGATGATGTTAGGGCGAGGATTAGATTCCAACGGGACATGAGGGATTGTAACGTCTTTTGTCTGACGGAAACATGGCTGACCCCGCTGGTGCCGGATCGAGCCATATGCCCAACCGAGTCCTTCTCTGTTTTCCGTGCGGATAGAACGGAAGAGTCTGGCAAATCTAAGGGTGGAGGGGTTTGCTTCATGACCAACAACAAGTGGTGCAACCCCAAGGACATTAAGACTCTTTCTCGTTCCTGCTCGTCGAACCTGGAACATCTGACTATCTCATGCCGTCCATTCTACCTTCCCCGGGAGTTCAGCTCGGTCATCACCACAGCCGTCTACATACCACCACAAGCGGACACCGACGTAGCACTATCGGACCTACATGATGTGTTATGTCGGCATCAGAACAAGCATCCCGACGCGGCTATGGTGGTGGCTGGGGACTTTAATAGGGCGAACCTAAAAAAAGTCATGCCGAACTTTCACCAGCACATTACGTGTGCTACCAGAGGGGAAAGAACGTTGGACCACTGCTATACGCCGTTCAAGAGAGGCTACAAGGCTGTCTCTCTCCCTCCGTTCGGCAAATCAGACCATGCCGCCATTTTCCTGCTACCGGAGTATAAACAAAGGATAGCACGGGAAGCGGTAGTGACGAGGGACGTAAAGCGGTGGTCTGACCAATCAGAGGCTGAGCTACAGGACGCTCTGCGTGACGTCGACTGGGACATGTTCCAATCCAGTTCCAGGGACGTCAGCGAGTTTACGGAAGTAGTAACGAGCTTCATAGCAACGCTAGTGGATACCATCGTCCCCACGGTGAAAGTTAGGTCCTTTCCTAACCAAAAACCGTGGGTTGATAAATCCATCCGCGACGCTTTGAACGCCCGCACTGCTGCCTATAACTCCGGTCTTGTATCCGGCAACATGGACGAGCACAAGGCAGCGTCCTATGGACTGAGAAGGGCGGTGAAGGAGGCCAAGAGGAGGTATAGGGACAGAGTGGAGTCGCAGATGGAGCAGCGCGACACCAGACGCCTATGGCAGGGGCTACGGACTATAACGGACTACCAGGGCAGACCCCCCGCAATTGTGAGTGCCGACGCATCCCTAGCGGAGGACCTGAACTCATTCTATGCACGGTTTGAGGCTAGCAACAACAGCGCTAGCTCGCCGGCTAACAACATCACCGTTAGCGCAACCGGAGTGAGTTCTACCGCTGGGGATGAACACACACTCTCTGTGACCAAGCACAGTGTGAGGAGGGCTCTGACGAGGGTGAACACCAGGAAAGCTGCTGGTCCAGATGGCATATCTGGGCGAGTACTGAAGACCTGTGCTAATCAGCTAGCTCCAGTGTTCACCACTATATTCAACATCTCCCTGGCTGAGTCTGTGGTCCCCGCCTGCTTCAAGAGATCCACTATTGTCCCTGTGCCCAAGAATGCTTCTCCAGCATGCTTGAATGACTACCGACCGGTGGCCCTCACCTCGGTGGTCATGAAATGCTTCGAGAGGCTGATAAAGGACTACATCTGCGCCTTCCTCCCTTGCTCCATGGACCCGCTGCAGTTTGCTTATCGTCCCAACAGATCCACGGATGATGCTGTCTCCCAGGTACTGCACACCACACTCTCTCATCTGGACAGCCGGAAGGGGGGCTATGTGAGACTGCTGTTCATTGACTATAGTTCAGCTTTCAACACCATAGTCCCCACCAGACTGGCCGGCAAGCTGATTGAGCTGGGACTGAACACCCCCCTGTGTGCCTGGATCCTGGACTTCCTGACCGCCAGGCCCCAGGTGGTCAGGGTGGGTAGACACACCTCCAACCCCCTCACCCTGAACACAGGATCCCCCCAGGGTTGCGTCCTCAGCCCCCTACTGTACTCCCTGTACACACATGACTGTGTGGCCAGGTTCAGCTCCAACACCATCATTAAGTTTGCGGATGACACAGTGGTGGTGGGCCTGATCTCCAACAACGACGAGAAGGCCTACCTGGAGGAAGTTGCTGATCTGTCACTCTGGTGCCAGGACAACAGCCTCCTCCTGAATGTCACCAAAACTAAGGAGCTGATTGTGGACTTTAGGAGGACACAACAACAGAGGACGTACTCACCACTGGGGATTAATGGGAATACTGTGGAGAGGGTGAGCAGGTATAAATACCTGGGAGTCCACATCACTGAAGATCTGACATGGACAACACACACAGACACTCTGGTGAGAAAGGCGAGGCAGCGCCTTTACCACCTCAGGCAACTGAGGAAATTTAAAGTCTCCCGGAGGATCCTTCAGTCCTTCTACTCTGGAGCTGTGGAGAGCATCCTGACAGGAAGCATCACTGCCTGGTTTGGCAGCAGCTCCGCTCAGGACAGGAAGGCTCTGCAGAGAGTAGTGCGTTCGGCTGAGCGCACTATTGGAACTACACTCCCCACCCTGCAGGACTTGTACACCAGGAGGTGCAGAACCAGAGCCTGCAGGATCATGAAGGATCCTCACCACCCCAACAACGGACTGTTTCAGCTGCTGCGGTCAGGCAAGCGCCTCCGCAGTCACGCTGCCAAAACAGAGAGACTGAGACGGAGTTTCTTTCCTCAGGCCATCAGGACTGTGAACTCTGACCTCACCAGGGCCCCCACCAAGACACACACACTGCCCCTCTTATGCACACACACACACTTAGGTAAAGACTACACATAATTTATAATTTATATTATATTATACATACAATTTTCCCTTTTTTTACTATATTTTTTTATAAAGTGCTCTTATTGTAAATATTGTGTTGTTTTTTATATAGAGCTCTAAAAAACTGTGACATTGTAAATATTGTGTTGGTTATTGTAAATAGTGTGAACCTGTTATTTTGCACATTTCTGCTAAGCATTGCCACTTTGCATTTCACTACACACCTCGTGTGTGTATGTGACAATTAAACTTCTTGAATCTTGAATCTTGAATCTTGAATCTTGAATCTTGAATCTCAAAAATTTCCTTCATAGAATTTATGCAAAAATAAAAGTGACAATAGAAATAAAGATGATACCAGAATTCTTACCTGATAAAGGTAGGGTAGAGCTCAGTGTTAACAAACACCACCATCTCAAAGGCCATGGTGATAGCCATCCGTCCAATGCAGGCCACTGCTGTCTTAAACCAGAACATACCTGAGGCACAGAGAGAGAGTATAATTTAGAAAGTGTACAATTAACCAGAAACAATTGGCTTGAACATCTGAGTTATCTGAGTGACAGAACAAGTCCTCCATTATGCGTTTAATGTAATATCTAACAGTTATGTATTTGTTTTTAAAACAACAGCAAGGGTGGAAAAAATCCTGGAAGCTTACTTGCCAACCACGGCTGCATCTGATGGTGACTTGGCCAAGGAGACCATACAGTCTATAGTACAATCGTATAGTAGTCTACAGTCTATAGTTCACTCTTCTCTGCTTTAAGGTGTGCTAATCAGTGAAATCATCTGCAAACCTGCATACTCTCAGTCCTCCATGGCACAAGATTGAATAGCCCTGGTCAATAGTATAGTAGTATATACAGTAGTTTATACTATAGTCTACAGTAGTCTATAGTCTATTAAACTGTGAAAGATGTTCTCTGTTCTTCAGTCCATCTCAAACTGTAAAGTTTTTCCCTGTTCTTTATCTCAAACTTTAAAGATGTTCTCTCTTTAACAAATTGGGAAGAATGTGCTCTACAAGGACACAAGTATGGTCTTGTAGTAGAGTTCTTGGATTCTATTCTGAATAGAGGTTTTGGGTCATGGAAGCACATTTATTTATGGAAAGTCATGGGAAAGTCTTAAGTGGGCCTCAGTATGTCACCAGGGTCCCTAAAGGGAGGAACAGCTGCAACAGCCATTAAAAACTGGATCTTGTGAGTGAAACATCATGTTTATATGGCATGGTAAAACAATCCATTGATAACAGAGAGAGTGTTGCACCTGTTCATCCCTAAGGCCTTACTACCCATTTCAGGTGACACCTCTGCTCCTGTTTTATTCACAATTATTTCCAGCAGCAATGGAATAAGATATATTCTAGAGTAGTATTGGATCTCCACAAGTAAGGTGAAGGAATCAAAAGACAAATTAACGAGATTCGTTTCTTATCTGGTTGGGAAATTTAGATTTTGGCAATGTTCTCCTCACTGTCAGGAATGAAGGCAGTAATGAAGCAGGAGGCCCCGGCTACAATATTGGCAGTGGCGAAGGGAAGGCGTCGGCCGATGCGCTCAATAGTGAAGAGGATGAGGAAGGCGGCAGGGAACTCCACCAGGCCAGAGATCAGGAAGTCGATGTAGACATTTCCTCCCACTATGCCCAGTCGCATGATGAGGCCCTGGTAGACCACACCACTGGTGAACCTATAGAGGTAGAAACAATAACATATGATTCCTTCATGCGAAATTTGAAAAGATGTCTTCGCCAAAGCATCCCAATACCAATAAATGTGGCCTGAAGTGGTCAACCTGGCCAACATATCTGTGATCTGTGAAGATGATGTTCATATGGTTGAGTCTCACCAGTTAAACATGAAAATGAAGGTGTGTTTTCTCATATTTGGAGTTCTGATCAGGTCCATGCAAGAGGCAGTGGATGAATCTGCATTGTCATCTGTCAGTGTCTGGAAACAAGAAAGCATTACCAACTGGACTATGAAAATAAGTAATCGAAATAATTATGCATCCAATGCAGATGATAAAAATTATACACAGGAGGCCATGAAGTGACACAGGAAATCAGTAATATTAGTTCTTATCACGCATTGCCTTTTTCAGGAGAACATAGATATTAAGTAGTCTGTTAAATACATCTACCTTGATGTTCTTGGAGAGTTTCTTCTTGTTCTCCTTGGCCATGGCTTCAGTGATTTCCACAGCTTTGGAGTTGTTGTTCTGAGAGAGAAGCCACCTTGGAGATTCTGGGATGAACCTGGAAAGTTATATTCAACATAGCACATAGTAAACTCTACAGCAACTCTACACCAACACTTCTCCAGATAATGGATGGTAAAAATCACCTGAACTCAGTTAGCCATTTCTTGCCTTATCTTGCCTCAAAACAGGTTTAAGTCAAAGATGTTGAACATACTAATGTGACAATTCAGTCTGAGGCTAGTAGTGTTTCAAGGACAATAGTGTGTACAATGTAATGATGCGGCTTGACTTCCTATGATTCACACATTAGTTCAGTTACCACAGTAGTAAATAGTTAGTTGTGCTTAACATATTAAAAATATTGCATTCAGTTAGTCTGTTAGGGTTTACCTATGGGGTAAACTGTAGCCTAACATGCACAAAACCAGTTTGTGGGCTTTTGACAGTATAGTATAGCAATGCATGATTTAGTTATGGATTTAGTGCGGAAGGCACAGGTGTAATTTCACCCCAAAACTGACGCCAAAATTCCACTGTGACAGCTGGTTTTTATCAACACACACGACACACTCCCGATACACCCCGCCCACCCTGGCGCAAATCTATCCACCAGATTACCAAACTGATGACAGCTGGGAAAAGTTGTCATTGCGCCTCACAAAATTGCCAATGCGCTGGTGAACACTGACTGTGCTACGATTGTGCCAACATCAAAATAGAGCCCTTTGTCTTCAGCTGGATTAAAACCCAGGACATCATAGGTACATGGAATATTCCTTAGCGAACTGAGCCCTGAGGACATCCCATAAATTTGTAAAACAAAATATGATGCGTCTCACCAGTAGTAGGACAGGAAGAGGATGTAGGGGGCAGTGATGAAGACCTGTAGCCAGCGCCAATCAGTGATGAAGTAGGCTAGGAGAGGGAGGATGAGGACACCAACACTGAAGACCATCTGGTACAATATGCCCACCGTCCGTCTGTACTCCACTCCAACGATCTCTGTGGCTGAGAGAGAGAAGAAGAAGAAGAAATTGAAATTGAAATAAAATTGAGTGTAATTTACCAGAAAAAACAATTCACTAAATGTAAATAGACCACAACAAAACAGTTGCTCATTTAAAGGGAGATTAAGTGATCTATGACCTTCATTGACCTCTGTCACTGGCCAGTGGAATTGCAATAACATTGATAGTTGCCTCAATACAGACAGAAAATTCTGAAGTGGGACTTAAGTGGGACAAAAAGCAGTACAACATTGAGCACATACTGTATGTAGCCAGCCTTCTTTAAATTCACAGAAAGTTGGCATGATATAATATGGCTGAAAATGTTATATAGATGATATACAGATATATTCTCTGGCAATATTTGTAATACAAACTGGCCATTAGTTAAATGTGAGGTGTCCCTGCAACTCCCAATACAATTACTTGCTTATAATGACAATTCTGTATTAAATCATATTCTTCAATCAGTTTGAGACTTTATTTAATGTGTATATTCATAAAGAACCATTTGTAGGTACAGCATACAGTCATACTGAAGCCGTCCAGCTCTATGTGCAACTTATCAAACAGGTGGAATTATGTTTGTTTGATTAGTTAGTTAGTTAGATTAGTTAGCAAACATGAAGTTGTTGTCATTACTCAACACATATGCGGCCATCCAGCCTCCTTTGACTCCAAAGCCATAGATGGTCCTGAACACCAACATGGAGATGTAGTTAGGAGCCACAGCCACCAGGATCCCTGCTATTCCATTCAACAGGCTGGACATCAGGAAACTCACCTTCCTGCCAAACCTGGAGACAGACAGAGAACATAAATGGGGATTCCTATCATAGTAGAAAGGGTTGAATTGGCTTGTGGAAAAATTAGTATTGCATCTTTTTATAAATGTGTTAGTTCAAAGTTATGTAAAGGTGCTGTGCTTTAACATCAATAAATCGTTAACACATTAAATTTGAGACATTAGTATAATTGTTGTAAACAAACAAGACCATTGCCCAGAAGATTGGCACCCTCTACATGCCTCTACATTGCATTTTACATTGTGTGCCACTGGGTCAGATTTGGCGGGAAATCTGCTGGATTGCTTTACAGTACAACACACAAAGAGGGTAAACAGCATAAACAGAGCAGATGGTGGAAGGAGAGAAAGGCCGATGGAAAAAACACTTCCAACGTGTTTATCATCTTCAGTAAGGCCAAAGACACCAGGCAGGGGGAGGGGGACAAGAAGAAGTATCCTCATTGTGACAGGAAGCAACAAAGGAAATGCGGTCTTAATTTTGAGAATCACCAGCACTAACAATACCACTGGCATAAGATAGAGGCTACCAATTGTCTTGACCATGGTCTCTTTTGTTTATAGTACTTATACCAAGGTATTCCAGTTAATTTGACAATGGTACATAGAGTACCTTTAACCAGACAAGTCCATTAACAATAAATGCCAGAAGCCTAATACATGTACATTGGTAATGCCACCATAGCTTCACTCTAAACATGATTTGATTTGGTGACCTGGTGGCCAATGAAATGTTTACCTCTCTGCAAAGTACAGTAACACTAATCACTGACAAAGGTGTACTTGTAAGCTGGACGGCCAAGATAGAAGATTCACTTGTTGGTGGCCTTACCTGTCAGCCAGGTAACCAAAAGCAATGCTCCCAACCAGGAAACCCACATTGAGAGTGGCTTGGTACATATCCACCAACCAGCCATCTGAACACACCAGGTCAAACTGGAACCAAGGAATATTTTATTTCTAGATATGTCTAGATGTCTATACAGTACAACACTAATTACTAATAACAGCTCCAAAGATGTTGAATTGTGTGATTTGACCTATCTGGACCAAAGATTAACATGAGCACTTGATTATTGGTTTCATTGAGGAACACTCAAACAATTGCAGTGATGTTGTAGTGTTTACATATTCTAGTGATTCAAAATTAACTTTATTTGTTTTATTCTAAGAGCAAATCCCTTTACAATCCCCTCAGTTAGTAGATTGTACATTGTGGCACCCCAGTGGGGTTAAAGAGGAGAGGGAAAGCCCTGTCAGCACCATGGACAGTGCCCCGAGCAGCCCCAGGTAACTCAGGACCTGTAGTAACTCTGCAGCCAATTGGTACATGGACCTGGACACACCTGGTCCCAATTCCCTAATTACCAGCCTCACTATAAATACCCTTAGGTAGCCAGGTCTTTTGGCCATTTGGAAGCTTGGTGGTGTAGATACACATCACTGGTGGGCTGGAATGGTGCTAAGTGCTGCAGTACCCCAGGCATACCGCTTTCTCTCCTGTCTTTCAGGGGGTTAAAGAGACCAGCCCGGTGTGCTTAGTGAAGGAAGACTATTTATAGCCCCAACTGGGAAGAATTTAAGTTTGATTTCACCCACTCCCCTTTCCCTAAACCCCAAATAAAATATAAATTTTTGTTTTCCTGTCTCATCTTATTTTATTGTGAATTCTGCCTAAAATTCCCTCTGGGCCACCACAGCTGTTTAGGGTTGTTAGCTTTTGTATTTGCAGCACCACTGAAGGGGAAATTGATTAGGCCAACTAAAAGTACATCACAAAGCCATGTGATCATTCTTCTTTTATAGAATTAAGCTGTTAAACCTGCAAAACAGAGATGGACTTGTTTGGCCATGTTGATTTATCATTTAGGTCAGTCAGTCGAAGCCAGTCCTCACCTCTGTGACAAAGGACTGTCTGCCCTCATAGTCGTATTCCCAGCCATCCTTAATGACAAGAACAAAACACTGCATTGTATGACGATGATTAAAGGATCACCACTCTGAAATTTGCCCATCTATGTACATTATTTCTTCAGAGATGCACCTTGTATTTGAGTTTACATGTCCCATAGGGGACTCACCTTGCACGTGGTGACTGGAACTCCACTGAGGTCCAGTTCTGATGTGTTACAGGTGAGTGAAGTGGCGTTCCAATCTAGCTCATATTGTTCACAGTTGCTGTGTTGCAGCAGTCCAGAACTGTTGACCACGGGCACAGTCAGCCTGCGACTGTCTGCCAGGCTCCAGCCGCAGACCTGCCTCCTCTCCACCACCTCAGGGTCCCGACACCAGTGATCTGGGGTGAAACCCTGGAACACGATGCCAACATACACACCGGAAAACGGCAACGACGTCAGGCAGAGCAGAGCGAAAATCCGCCTCTGGCAGCGGCCAAATTTCCCAATCTCCTTCAGGATATCATCAAAGGTGGTCATCACTACTGCGACCAAAGTGTTCTGTCAAACATAACAAAATAAATTTTCAATGTGAGATTCTGTTCTATTCCTGGTGCAGAATCAAATACCAGTAGTCTGTTCTGGAGATTTTGACATAGTTGTCCATCGGGGTGATTGCACCCTTATACACTCCCCTTCAACAATCAGGTTGGTCAGGAGCTAAAGTCCAAAAGACAAAGCAACCTTGGATATGGCTATTTGGATTCAGACTGACCAACTTTAAGCTGACACATGAGCAAGAGCATGAGTAATGGAAATGGCAGCATGTTACTATTTAATGGAGGTAAACAGAGGATGCCAGTATCTAGTGGAATTATACAATCCTTGAATGAACCTGCACTGAGCAGGAGCCAAAACAAATATGCATTTTCCTGTCAGTGTACGCACCAGGGTTACACAATGACTGTGTCACAGGACACAGAGTATTAATGAAAAAAATAACACTTTTGCTTATGACACTATGTTTGGTGTATGTACTGTAGGCCCAAATGTCAAATGACATTTTGCAAACAAAACTCACTGGGATTGTTGAATGTGTTGCACAGAGGTAGGAATTAAGGGGTGAAGTCACAGTAGAAAACACTGTTTAATGGATACAGAAGACTACTACAGACTACCTGGTGGATAATGATAGAGGTCGCTCAAAAAACACAAGCCATGTTCTCATGATGTGAGTTTGAGTGCAGTTCTTGACTTGTATTGCCTGTCATCCCCTCTCTCCACTTTGCAAGACTTCTTAACAGCTATCAAGGACTGGATGTCATGCAACTTCCTCTAACTTAATCCGGACAAAACTGAAGTCCTTATTATAGGATCAGAGAGTATTTGTAGTACAGCAGTGTATCTTGCAGCAAATGTTGAGCCTGCCTCTAAGAACTTAGGAGTCTTTTTTGACCAACAAATGAAATTTGAGTTGCATGAAGAGAAAGTGGTCCAATCCTCCAATCTTTCAACCAAGAAACATTTCAAAAATCAAATACATTTTATCCTGTCAAGACTTGGAAAAAAATCATTCATGTTTTTGTTGCTTCCTGTTTGGACTACTGTAATGCACTGTTCACCACCGAGTCGCTCTGCTGTCTCTTGGCTTCAGTTGGTCCAAAATGCTGCTGCCAGACTCCAACACACGTCGTAGGTCACGCATTACTCCAGTGCTGGCCTTTCTACATTGGCTGCCTATTCAGGGCAGAATTGCTTTTAAAATTATTTTATTATACTTATAAGGCACTACACGGGATGTCCCCACTTTATATCTCTATTGTGTCCCCTTTCACCAGCTAGATCTCTCAGGTCTTCTGACCAAGGCCTTCTGGTTGTAAAACCAGGCTGAAAACAAAGGGAGACCGAGCTTTTGCAGTTATTGCAATTATTTATTCATTTAAAATGCAGTCGGTTGCTGGTTTTAAGAAGCTTCTAAAAACTCACTTGTACCGTAAGCATTTTAGTTTGTAACATGTCTTTGTCTCTGTGCTGTTTTTAATGTTTAATTTGTATTTCTATTTTATACATGTCTTATTGTTATGCAGTTTATGAAGTTTACTTTACTTACTTACTTACTACTATACTTACTCTCCTTTTTTAAAAACAAAATGAGTGCAAGCTGTGTTAGAAGAAAATTCTTTATTGCTGTTGATATGAGTCGATACACCAGCATCTCATTCTGCCGACTGTAATAACAAAAATACACTTCAATAACACATCCAGCATCAATGTCACTACAGCCTAACAGAGACACATTACAGCAGATCTAAAACATTCATTGGCAGAGACAGCCAGGCTACGTAATTGAGAATAAAAATCAAGGGAGGTATCTATCTCAACAACAGTCATTATTAGAGTTTTAAAATAACAAACATATAATACTCTTGAAACAACATAAATAAATAATTTGGTCACAGAGCTTTCCAAAAGGACACAGGAGGAGATCAGACAGTGGCTGGATCTTTGTTGGTTGTGACATTGCTGGTGGGCAACAAGTTGGCCAGTTGTTGGTTCTTCATCGCAATGTTCTCCTTGGCTCTGAGCAAAAATATAATATAAAATTTAAGCATATATAAACAATGAGAGGAGTATGAGAGTGTGAGAAAGATATGTGGAAATTACATATGTACATAGACAAACACATGTATGTACACATGCATATGGACACTTACATGCACACGCAATGATTTGTGCAAAAGGCAGTTTTTATTCAGCCTCATGTTTTATGATGCTGCTTTGAGTCTCAGAATCAAGAATCAGCAGAGGATTCTCACCTTTCTGGGAATTCGATGTCATCGATAGTGTCGGGTAGCGGCACACCTCTGGTCTCAGGAAGCAGTAACACCAAACCGCCAGCCACGAATGCCAGGGATCCTGCACAAACAGCACTACTTATTCTGAGCACAGCGTTTCCCCTCCTTCTGCTAAGAGCGGGATGCTGTGGCACATATATTAATATGCAAATAAGTATATGATGTCATTTGGCAACTTTTAGAGACTTTTTGATTGTGGTTGCCAGACTGGTTTGTCTGATTTCTATGGTGGTTTTGAGGCATGATGCAGCAAAAAGCAGCAAAGACAAGACATCAAGACATTCGGATGACTGGAACTGTATTAAAGAGGACTAACTGAGATTCATTCCAAAATGATGATAGCTACCATTTAACTACAGGCTACTGAGTGTTATGGAAATGATTAGCTATTATTAGTACCTTACTTAGAAACCATCAAGAGGATATCATTATCTATGTTTGTTATGAATTTGGTAACAAGAATGAGCATAGAATTTTGGAACGGATCATTTTAGTATCTCAGCTATTCAGTGCATGGGTTGAGAGGGGTTGAAAGCCAGCTGTACCCACAGCCTGTACCAACTGGTCTCACCCCATAATAACATGAAACCCACCAAAGATGATGAGGGGCAGCTCCAGCCAGATGACAGACAGTCTGTAGAGCAGGAAGGGGGCTATGATGCCTCCAACGTCACACAGAGTAGAGCACACTGACACTCCCAGGTTCCTACATATATAAACAATGAGAGGAGTATGAGAATGTGAGAAAGATATGTGGAAATTACCTATGTATAGACAAAGTTCCTCTTTTCCCCTGGTTTACTTGCACACGACACTTCAGTCTGCACACCTTTTACGGTGTTGAACAGGGCGTTTACCTATGCAAATCGTCTTCAACAGGCACACGCATCCAATTTACGAACGATTGGCATTCATCAAATATACACCTGTTTTATGAACAAATCGAGGTTTCCCGCACGTTTCATGAATCCCACGTTCGTGTTTTCGTACGCACACACATACGACAAATTTACGAATAATTTATGAAAACATTTGTGAATGAGGCACCATTATATTATATAACAATATATATTATACATTATCAGTCTGTCTGTCTGTGTCCCTGTGTATTGACGCCTAAGCCTGAAACTGGCTTTTCAATGGTGTCGGGGACATTTTAGGGCGTATACCATTAACTGTATGGACGCGGCCAGAACACGGTGAACCAGTAGCGTAAGTAGAGCATGATGGGCCCTTGTGCAAAAAAAAAAGTTGACCCGTGCACCGGGAACCCATGCACTCCAGGTGCAACTGCATACTGATAGTACCCAGATAATCATTTCACCTGACAAAGGTAGGGTAGAGCTCAGTGTTAACGAACACCACCATCTCAAAGGCCATGGTGATACCCAGCCGACCGATGCAGGCTACCGCTGTCTTAAACCAGAACATACCTGAGAGACAAGACAGGAATGGTTGATTATAACATGTGAACAGGTTTTACAGAACGAGGATGTTACAATCATATGACATCTGAATTGCTGGCATCTGGTCTAAACCTGTTAGGTTGCTGTCCTTTCCACAGTCAAATAGGAACCAACACTTTATTCCTGTCAGTCACTGATTTTAGTTAATTCAACATCAATGTAATATAAATCAAAGACTGCCTAATACCTTGTCCTTAATATGTTTTAACTAATCTTCTACCCTTGATGTTTTATGTTCATCAATTGTAGCACTTGTCTTGTCTTGTACCCCCTTAGACTCACTCTCAGGAATGAAGGCAGTAATGAAGCAGGCGACTCCGGCTACGATGTTGGCGGTGGCGAAGGGGAGGCGTCGGCCGATGCGCTCGATAGTGAAGAGGATGAGGAAGGCAGCGGGGAACTCCACCAGGCCAGAGATCAGGAAGTCGATGTAAACATTTCCTCCCAGGATGCCCAGCCTCATGATCAAACCCTGGTAGACCACAGCACTGGTGAACCTGGAGGAGGTAGAGAGAGGAAAGTTAGATGTTGGCGAAGAGATGGATGGACAACTCAAGGAGTCTTACACTGAGAAGTTATACAAATACAAATACAAAGCTAAGCATCAAAGTGTACATAACACCTTTAGAAGTACACTCATGTTGCAAAAATATTTGTCTGATATACTATTTCAAACAACATGATCTATACTCTTATACTATACTATTATAGAAGTGCTCAGACAGAGCTGAAAACTCACCAGTTGAAGCTGAGGATTAAAGTGTGTTTTCTCATTTTTGGAGTTCTGATCAGGTCCATGAAGGAGGCAGTGGTGGTATCTGCATTATCATCTTTCAAAGTCTATGACCAAAAATCGTGAGTAATGTTAATTAAAATGATTTAAGTGTATATTTCCATATTTATTTATTCTTCTTTTATCCTGAATTCTCCTAATTGTGTCCTATTTTTAATTTCCCCATTATATATTTTACTAATTTTATTTTTATGCATTCCTGTAAAGCACTTTGTTAACTACTTTTTGATAAGTGCATATGTTTAGTACACTATATATATATAATAAGTTTATATTATCATTATTACCATCCATCTAATAATTTTGCAGAAAATACAATTACATAAAGCAAAAGTTATTTAGTATTATTTACCAGAAATGATTTCTGCGTAACAGAGATTTTCTGTCAATTTGTCTGAACTAACTCTTGACTCTTGGCATGACTACAGATATGTCTAGGAAAGAAGTATGGTTGGCTATGTTCACACTGCAGCTGTAAGTGTCCCAAATCCTTTTTCCCCCTTCACCTGTGACACAGATCTGATTTGTTCTTTTTCAAAGCCAGTCTGGACCACATGGATAGGTGGTACAAAATTGGACCCTGAGGTATGTGTGACCTACGTGTAATTTGTATTTGAATGCTCAAATTGAAATTTGCAGAGTAAATCTTATGTCATTTACCAATCATAGTTCTCTTAATTTGGCTGCGTTAGCATGGAGGACAATGAGACAAAGACAAATAAGACAAATAAGCTGACTTAATTAACATCAATTCAGGTGCTTAAAATGTGATGACTTTTGCTATTGTTACTCTGCCCACGTGTGTCTTTTCAACATCGCTGTCAGTTCATATTGGTATGGGATATGGGTCACATCCTACAATAGATAGCAGTCACACACAAAAAAAATCCAGTAAGTCAGCAATGAGCATGAAGATCTGCAATGTGAATGTAGCCTTATTTTACTGTCTTGGTTGCCTTGGTGTCTCCCCTCACTAAACATCCAGCTACCTCAATGTTCTTGGAAAGAGTCATCTTATTCTCCTTGGCCATGGCCTCAGTGATCTCCACAGCCTTGGAGGAGTTGTTCTGAGAGAGAAGCCACCTAGGCGATTCTGGTATAAACCTGCAATTCAGAATTTCCATGAAGCCATGCCAACAAACAGGATGCAATGTAAACCAGAGGTGGTGCTGGGCACACACACATGCATTATTATCTGTTTGATTCAGATGATCCATGTAGCAATACATCAGCCTTGTTAGATTGTCTAAGTGCTTATCAAGGAAGATGGTGGGAGAAAGGGAACTTGAATGGGGATTCTTGCTGGCTAAAGGGTCATCAAACTCTCTTACCACATAAATGACTATGTAAGCTTTCAATTCCAGTAAAAATTAAACCATAAATGTACTTATGTGGCTTTTATTCAATGGCAGTGTTAAAGCTGCACTAGGCCAGATTTCTATGTAAACATCCAGCCATCTAATCAGCCTTATGAAGTGGGACTGCGAGTTAGAAGTTGATTCATGGACCTTGGAGTCCAGAGTACTGCTGGTTTTCTATTCTGATGGGTAGTTTTCATTCTAGCTGTCTAATCAGAGACAGATTTAGATCTGGGATACCAGGTGAATGCAATTAACTACCTGATAAGGTAGAAAACCAGCAGAACCCCAAGGACTGGATTTGAGGACCACTGCCCTAGAGGTACTTCATCTCCCTGCTGGCCTGGGAATGCCTTGGGATCCCCCAGGACGAGCTGGAAGAAGTTCAGGGGGGAAAGGATGTCTGGGCTGCTCTGCTTGCCTCATTGCCACTACGACCCTGACCCAGAAAAGCAGCTACAAAATTGATGGATGGATAGAAATCTAAGCCACTAAGGAGAAGAAGATTAGGTCTGAGGAGTCTGATTTACTTACGTTACATGATTTCTGGGGTTTCTGGGAATTTCTGAATAAAGCAGAAAGTAAAGGAAGAGGGCATTTCTCACCAATAGTAGGACAGGAAGAGGATGTAGGGGACGGTGATGACGACCTGAAACCAGCGCCAGTCAGTGATGAAGTAGGCTAGGAGAGGGAGGAGGAGGATGCCAACACTGAAGAACATCTGGTAGAGCACTCCTACCGTCCTCCTGTACTCCACCCCCACTATCTCTGTGACTGAGAGGGAAGAAGAAAAGTATTAAAATCGAGTGTAGTTCATCAGCAACCAACAAACAATCAGTCGGAAATAGACCACGGCAATTTAGTTAAGAAAAGTCCCATGGCAAGATTAATCTATTCATCTTTGTCATTTTCAAATGAATGATGCTTTACTTCCGTCCTTTTAATTTTCTTAATTTGAAGAATTTATCTTACAGACTCTCCGCTTAGTTTATTATTTCACAAACTGTACAAGATTTAAAAAACGTACGATACATTGACATTTTGCTAAGAAGGCCTTTCAACTTGAACAAGAAAGGGAAATAAAGCTGAGGTTAAACAGTGTTCTTACTCAGAACATATCCAGCGACCCAGCCTCCTTTCACCCCAAACCCATAGAGAGTTCTGAATACGAGCAAAGACACATAGTTGGGAGCCACAGCCACCAGGATCCCTGCGATCCCATTCAGCAGGTTGGACATCAGGAAACTCATCTTCCTGCCAAACCTGGAGACAGAGAGGAACGAACAAGAGATAAACTGACTGAAAATCTTTCACTGGCCATATTTTATTCACCCATTACATTCATTTCCCTGGGACCTAATATTATCAAATAGGGGTCTGTGGTCTAATGATGGTCTCTTTGGGTTTCCATGACCCAGAAATGTTTGAGAACCCCTAATCCACTGTGCGGTTCAATTCATTTCACTGCATCTATACTCTCATTGCACCTGTCAACCAGGAAGCTACTCTAACTAACCAATCACAGCCTTACCTGTCAGCCAGGTAGCCAATAGCGATGCTCCCAACCAGGAAGCCCACATTGAGAGTAGCCTGGTACATATCCACCAACCAGCCATCTGAACACACCACGTCAAACTAACAACACACACACACACACACACACACACACACACACACACACACACACACACACGTTGTATTCATGTCTTTCTGTTGAGATGATAGATAGGATAGAGTAAAGCAGTTCTGGCCAAGATTATTGGCACCCTTGCATTTTATGCAGATAATGTACAATATCTTCTGAAATAATTGGAAATTGAAACAACTTTTGGTATTCACACATTCTACTGTTTTATATAACATCATAACATAGCACATGATCAAACAATAAGAATAAAAATATATTTAAAAAATCTTTCATGGCTTCAAAACTGAAAAGTAGCTATGGCCATTATTATTGGCACTCTTTTCTATTATTCAGTTGCACAGCATTTTCCCAGAAGGATTTAGGTTCTTGGCAAAGATCAATGGGGCCTTCTTGTGTTTCTCTTCCAGCAGTAGTGTCTTCTGTGGCCTCTGACCGTAAAGTTCACTGACTGTTCTTGGTTCAGTGTCAGGCGTATGGTATGGACTGAATCCATTACCCCAGACCTCTCCAGGTCAGCCTTGAGATCTTTGGATGTCATGCAACATGTTTTTCAATGGCTCACACCAACCTTCAATGATATCTGAGATCAATTTTCCTCTTACCACCACGTCCTGGGAGATTCTTAACAATTCCATGAGCAGCACCTTTTTTAATAACATTCTGAACCAAGGAAACAGGAATACCAAGGTCTCTAGAGATGGCCGTATAGCCTTGTGAACTCTTATGTTTGGTGATAATAAATAGACAGCTCTTTTCTCTTTCACAGACAGCCAAGGAAGCAGAACATGCTGCTTTATCACTTTAAAATGGATAATTGGTTCATTTATACCATGCAAAATTTCCTCCAACAAAAATAATTTTAATTGTTCTAAAGGGTGGAAATAAACATGGCCACAATTTTGAAACTATATATATATATAAAAATCATCATGTGTCATCGATAGATCAATGTGTGAAGGCTGAAAGTGGTTTCAATTTCCAATTATTTCAGAAGATATTGTACATTATCTGTAAGTGTTGTAATGTAATGTATTGCTTGATACATGCAATGCAAACATCCTGAAGGACAGCTAACTGCGTTGTCTGAAAGCATTTTGCCAATGACAATGAAAAGCGATTGAATGTAATGAAAAGATATTACAGACTAAAATAAAATCACATTAATGAATGAATGAATTTGTGTAATTTCTTTAAAATAATTAATTGAAATATCTTAATTTTTCCCAAACGGTTTGATTATTTGCACCTCAGTTCAAGGGTGCCAATAATCTTGTCCAGAATTGTATATGCCTTACTCTATCCTACCATTTCATTTTTGCTTCTGACATACAGTTCAAACCAGTATGAGAAAAAAAAAAAGGAAAACCTTAAAACACACATTACTAGACAGCGCGTTCTCTCACTCTAGTACCAACCACGGTGCAGGGAGAGAGAGAGAGAGAGAGAGAGGTCTACGTTCTTTAAATAACGTTTTACGGTATAGGACATTATTTTATTAGTTTATTTTGTAA